>JANHGC010008223.1:118842-135304 GCA_027560395.1 Boaedon fuliginosus
AGAGAATGAGAGAGGGAAAGAAATGCAAGAGAAGGGGAAAGAAAGGAAGAAAAAGGGAGGGGGGAGAGGAGGAGGAAAAAGAGAGAAAAACAAATGAGGACAGAGGGGGGGAAGGGAGGGAGGGAGGGAGGGAGAGAGAGAGAGAGAGAGGCATTTCTCACAGAAAACACCGAGAGCCATGAAACCGGGATAGGGATTTGCCACCTCGAGTTCCCCATCTGGGTGAAGAGAGGCGGGATATAAATAGAACTAAAATAAATAAATAAAATAAATAAATAGGCGTGGCTGGTGGAGATCATGTGACTACTTGGGAGTGATATTGAGTTGACTATGCCCACCCAGGTTTTGTGGTACCTGGTGTTGTTTTCTATGGGAAACGGATCAAAATGTCTCTGAATATTTAAAGTTGCCTTAACAATCAAGTAAGCAGTAGCCAGGGCTGGGTATTGCTTACTTGATTGTTGGTCTGAAGTTGACCTTGGACTTAATCTATGCTGATTTGAGTGCTGTGATTACTAGAACTGGTCTAGAATTCCCTTCAACTACTCCCAGAGTAGTACTCCCAAAGCAGCTCTTAGATTTGGGGTGTGTGTGTGTGTGTGTAGTTGCTGAGATATTTACCTGAACCTTATCCACTTGTGTATTTTTAAAAATAATGTTATTTTTGTTTAGTTAAGCTTTTAATTTGCTGACTAACTTTTTAGAAGTTGTGATTGGTTTTGTTGAATACTGTATCTTTCTAAATCCAAAGAGAAAAGAGGGGAAGGAGTAACCTAAACACAACTAAGAATTGATTATTGCTTCCAGACTCAAACTGCATGTTAGTAAGTGTAAAAGATTTACTTTTTTTTAACAGCCATCTTGAACTTCTGGTTATTTATAAGAGGTTACAGTTTATGAAGTAAAGGTAAAAGCAGAAAATAAAATTGGATGGGATATGCCTGCCTCTCTCTCTCTCTCTGCAAGAAATGTTTTTGCTGAATCAACAAAGTAGCTAAAAAATTATAGTGCACACAATACTCTGCATTTCAGGGCTGAATTCATGGCATATTAGCATTTTATTGATAACATAGATTCTTTAGTATAGTTTCTCTAGCAAAATTGAACTCTTTTCTGTATCTTTTAGAATATTCCCTAAGAGGCATTCCAGTAGAGAAGCAAAGTAGTTGAATTCACCCCACTGAGTTGCATTTTACAACTCAAAATCATCCCAAATACATGCAACACATATCTTCAAATGTGGATTTTCTAAAAAACAAAACAAAACACCAATTTATTTGCACTAGCTGCTGTGTATCTCAATTTGTCCAGAGGATTTATAAAGGTAAAGTGTTTTCCAAACTCCAGAGATATTATACTTACATTTAATATCTGCATAGTCTCATCTATGCCCATGAAAATGGTAAATGACCTAGCTATGTTTCCAAAGACCTGACCAATAATCCTTTATTAGTGACTACTTATGTTGGGCTCATTGCTAAAAGAAGAACTGGAGGAAAAGATACAGATAGGAGTTTGGCTTCTCTCCCAGAAAGGCTGACCTAGGAAAGCAAAAACAAAATCACTGCCAGAATGAATTAATTCCCTTCTGCTGTCCTACTCTTAAATATAGAACTCTTTTGTCTTGCTACCCAGGACTGGTCAATGTTTTGTTCTTCAGAGGTTATAGAGTTAAGGCAGGATTTAGCTAGCTTGCTTCCCAATGGTTTTACAATTATTGTCCAGAAGACCCAACTCTGTCTTCTGATAAATTCAAAGGTGGACTTGTTTTAAACAGCAATCAAGAAGACAATCTAGCCTTTCCTAACTATGATTTATCAAGAACAACACATCTTCTTCCCGAGTGGCATGCATCTCCTTCATCCTGTCAATGGCAGATGGAATACCTCTTTAGTCTATCACTTGCTGTCCAGCAGTTATCACTGAATAGCTCAGATTCTGTTATGGTGGACATCTCTGTGCAGACTTCTACTCCTCTATCTTAGCTTCCCTATCTCAGAGCCACCCTAAAACAACAAATAAGCCCATGGATAAAAATGATCACATGCATCTCTTGTTCCCTGTCACCTAATTTTCTGGTTTCAGTATATACAAATGTCTCAATTGTCATATGTGCTCCTTTTTCCAAATGACCATTATTCTCTACCCCTACAATGCATCTTTCATCTTGAAACATAATAATACAGTTTAAAATTCAAAACTGCTGCAAATCTAAAAAACAAATTAATTAAAATATTAAAATATCAAAAACATTAAAACATTAAAACATAAAATCAAATAGGCATACTAATGCATCCATTTAGGGGAAATTTCAGCTGTCCCAGGCCTGCTGGCACAGCCAGGTTTTAATGGCCCAGCGGAATGGCCCAGCGGAAGGCTAATAGGCTAGGGACGGTCCAGATCTCCAAAGGAAGCTGGTTCCAGTGGATTGTCGCAACAAGAGAAGTCCCTTCCCAAGGGCCCGCCAGACAGCATTGATTGGCTGATGGAACCTGTAGGAGCCCAACTCTGTGGGATCTAACAGGGTGCTGGGAGACATAATGTGGGAGAAGGTGGTTGTGAAGGTACCCCGGTCCTAAGCCATGTAGTGCTTTAAAGGTCTTTAACAACACCTTGAATTGCACCCGGAAAGCTATTGGAAATCAGTGCAGCTCACAGATTGGTGGATTGGTGTTATATGAGCATACCGAGGTACATCCATGATCACTCATGCGGCCACATTTTGGACCAATTGAAGCTTCCAAATGTTTTTCAAGGGTAGCCCCAGGTAGAGCGCATTGTAGTAATCTAACCTTAAGGTGATGAGGGCATGAGTGATTGTGAGGAGAATCTCTTGGTCCAGGAAAGGGCGCAACTGATGCACTAGGTGTACCTGTGCAAAAGTTCCCCTGGCCACAGCCGCCAAATGATGTTCTAATTGCAGCTGAGGATCCAGGAGAACTCCCAAGTTGCACACCCGTTCTGAGGTATACACACCTTCTATATGCCCGCTAATAGATAAACTCCTTCCTGAATGTCCCTCAGTTTCATTCCTAGAAATCAAAATATTCATATTTCTGTTTACACAGCAAAGCTTCAGAATTCCTAAAAATAAATGTTTGGTGAGCATCCACATTAGCACTTCTTTTCACCCTTGTAAATAATTCCTTGCATTTCTAAAAACATTGGCTTAGTTGTATAATTATCCCAATATATAAAAAGTTACAAGTGACCATGCTAATTATCAACAATTATTTATAGCTAATAAACAAACTATGTGCTATTATTTTGCTATAAATTATTGAATTTGATGCGATCAGAAATGCATTTTAATAAAGCAAAATCTCTTAAAGAAATCTCAGGCACAATTTCAATAGAAAACAGCTGAATTACATGTCATCAAGATTTTCAACTGTGTCTTCTTTGACATAAACTGGGACATTAAAAAAATAACAATGTATTAATCCAGTGAGTAATTTAGGGGTGGTGGTGTCTCTGTAATTATTTCATGGATGGCAATTAGTATTAAAGTACTTACCAGCATCTATCCCTGCAGTATTTCATTTCCCTCAACTTAATAGTTAATTCCCTGTTCATTGTACGATTGCAATTCATAATTAATGTGCCATTAATCTAATGATATAGACATTAACGTGATTTGACCTAATATCAAATCATTATATTAGATTGCCCAGAGGAGATATTACAAAAAATAGACTGGCCTAACCTAGAACCACTGAAGAACAGATGCAAGTTTTTTTACTACATACTACAACTAAAAAGATAAAAAAATTCCAGGGAGGAAATGGCGAACTGACAATGGCTCTACTAAAAGTACAGGTAGTCTTTGACTTGAGCCCAAAATTTCCATTAAGTGAGACATTTGCTAATGAATTTTGCACCATTTTACAACCTTTCTTGCCACAGTTTAAGTGCAGTTGATAAATTAGTAACGGTTGTTAAGTGAATCTGGCTCCCACATTGATTTTATTCGTCAAAAGGTTGCAAAAGGGGATCACATGACCTCGGGACACCGCACCGGTCATAAGAATGAACCAGTTGCCCAGCATCTAAATTTTGATCACATGATCATAGGCTGTTACAAAGGTCCTAAGTGAAAAATGGTCCTAAGTCATTTTTTTCAGTGCCGTTGTAACTTTGAATGGTCACTAGATGAACTGTTGTAAGTCATTCCTGTCCAGACAAGGAAAGGACTTGAGATTGCCCAGACAGTTCCTCTTGGTCCCCATGGGCACTGAAAGACTGGGCTCCGCAAATCTATGGCAGATTTCAAGAAGGCTGTAAGACAGTGGTACCTGGTATGATTACAGCTATAGAAGCTGAGGGAAAGCCATTTTTGGTCATCAACATCTTTAAGGATACTAGGTCCACATACTTTATTTTCTAATAGCTTTCCAAAATTGCTTATTAATGGCTTTTTATCTATTAGAAACTTACATGTTTTACAGCACCAGGTGAATTTCTTTCAACCTTTAGTGAAGTACGTTTTAAATATTTTAAAGTCTTAATTCTTTTTCAATAAACAGTAAAATAGTGATTAGAATTTTAATTTTGAAAATTACAAATGGACTATGGGTCCAGATGGATTTGAAATAAGGTACGAGAATTAATTATAAGAACCTTTGGTTTTGTTTTGAATTCTCTTAAAAATATATTATAGGAAGGAACTTTGTGGGTAGGACATTAGAAGGAACCAGAACAAACTATAAAGATTACAATTAAAAAAGAACACTTAATTTGATTTACTAATATACAACGGAGCAGAATATTTTAACATTGGATGATATTTTTCAAACAATGGACCTGCAAACTAATTTTAAGCATGTCTGCCATTAGAGATACATGTAGTCCTCAACTTATGACCACAATTGACCCCAACATTTCAGTTTAGTGAGACAGTTGTTAAGGGAATTTTGCCCCATTTTACAATCTTTCTTGCCACAGTTGTTATGTGAATCACTGCAGTTGTTAAATTTGTAACATGGATGTACAGTAAATGGTTTCCCCACTGACTTTGCTTGCCAGAAGGTCACAAAAGGTGATATCGTGGTCCCGGAATACTGCAACGGTCATAAATGAGTCAGTTGCCAAGCAACTGAATTTTGATCATGTGGCCATGGGGATGTTGCAATGGTTGTGAGTGTAACAGTCATAAATTACTTTTTTCAGTGCCATTGTAACTTTGAACGGCCACCAAATGAATTGTTGTAAGTGGAGGACTTATGTATAGAATGTGTTTAAAATATTTTATTGAAGAGGAACAAGTTTTACTTGATAAGACCAGGACTAAAAGTGAATTTAAAAATTATAGGCTACAAGAATTATATTGAAAAAGATGCTACACTGAATAATAAACCAGCTGATATCTTAATAATTAAAATGGATATACTGTACAAATAACAAACCCAAAAGGTGATCTGGAAAACTTTCCTATATTAGTACTAAAAAGAGGCTTGTTAATGTTCTCATGAACTTTGTGAGAAAGAAAATGAAATTGAAAGAAGAAAGAAAATGAAAGAGAATGAAAAGTTCTAGGACATTATTTGAAGGTTTATTGCTTCCCCCCACCATACACCACACACATAACTTGGGCTCCCAGATCTATAGCAGACGAGGTGGAATAGCTCTCACGATTGCCCCCATCAACATCCACCTCTTGTGAATGTCATTAAGTGCCTTCCAATTCCATGATTGTCCCCTCCCTAATTAGTATTCTTGCCTTAGTGGGCTGATTGTGTTCCACATCTAATGAACATTTTAATGTACAGCACCCAACTGGAACCAGATCTTCATTTCTCTTTTTTTATGAAGAGTCCATTTATAAATATATACATTTTCTAAACCAAGGATCAGCCATTAGTGGATTGGTTGAATAGATGGCTGGCAATTCTGGACTTTTTTTCCCACATGCTAATTTGTACAATTTATCTATTTATTTGTTAGATTCATACCCCGCTTCTCTTTCTCAGTCAAGGGGAACTTGAGGCGGCTCTTTTTTTAACTGATCTTTTCAAAGGAATTAAAGATCCAGATTGTTAAAATGGGAATATAGCGAGCCATAGTGGCACATTGATTAGAATGCAGTATTACAGGCCAACTCTTCCCACTGCCAGGAATTTGATCTTGACTGGCTCAAGGTTGATTCATTCTTCCAACCTTCCAAGGTTGATAAAATGGGGACCCAGACTGTTGGGACAATATGCTGATTCTGTAAACCATTTACAGTTACAATAGCTATTGTTATTGCTGATATAAAACCTATTTGATCAACGTTAAAATAAATTTACTATTTCTGGTAACCCTTAATGACATTTTGCTAATCAGACTGAACAGTCTTTAATGATTTGTTTATAGATGACATATGGGCACAAGAGAAAATTTTAAGAGGAGGTGATGAGTCACTAACATTGTTTATTCTTGTTATGATGAAGAGAGAAGTCATTTCTTTCTATATTTATTTTTTTCTTTACGATAGTTTTATTATTTTTCTATTTTTTCTTTTTCTTTTCTGCAGTTTCTATTCTTTCTTTTTTTAAGTTTGTATCACTTTTTGTCTTTTTAATTACAATCTTTAATAAACATCTTCAGGATTTAAGCAAATAGGTTTTTTAACAACACTTCTAACAACATAACTTCTCTTAAATATACAGTTCTGTATATTTATTTCATCTAAGTATTTTGTTTCAAAATAATCCCTCCTCCTATTTTTTAATAAACCACATAATAAGCAATGCTAGTGTTAATGACTGAAGCTTTCTTTGCGTGGATCTCTACTAGTAACAACTTTTTTTCCTAGCAATTTGCTTACACTGCTGTTCGAAATAGTAAATACTATATGCTGGCTGACCTCTGAATGGAAAAATAATTACAAGTTAAAATAGTAATTTTATCTGAAGTCGATAAGGCCATAGCATTCTCTCTGCCTTCAATTCACAGGCTAAATTTTCATCCACTCTGTCTTGACTTCGAGAGGAAGGAATAATGACAGGTTACAGGCACTTTATTTCAAAATTCGCTCACAAAATTATTGACAATCATTTTCAGCCTCACACAAAAAAAGTCTCTGCTGCTTGACCCTTGTGAGCTGTTTACATGGAAAAATGCACTTACATCTATATTAACAATAGTTTAGTTTAATTCCCCATCAAAACTTACAGCAATTTCTTTAGCATGCTTGTGCTTGATATCAGAACAAAAATAGGGATAATTTGCCTCAAATTGCAGTCACTTCAGTCATAATAAAATCTCACTGAGTACTGTTTGCTTTCAGCATTCTCATTAGGCAAGCTGGGGCTATTATTAAGGTACAACCACATAACTGTTATATTAGCACTTAAAGTATAGCATAGTAGCCCCCTCCAGGAGATGAATTCTAACCATGTCAATATAATTCTACTTCCAATGCTACAGAACAGTTTGAAAAGCTGAATACTGAAGCTTTATGTTAGGAAAAAAAAAAGTCATGCTCGTTGAGGCTTAAAGGCCACTCGGTTGGCCCAAGGTGCTGAGGTAAGGTTGGGAAAAAGCTGCCTCAGATCAAGTCAAGCATTGAGACCAAACTTCCTATTTTCTTGTACTTGTCTTAGGCTGTTAAATCAATTACTCTGTATTTCTGCCTGCCTTCAGCTCCCATTTAGAATAAGGGAAAGAATAAAAGGCCAAGACAAAATTACAGTTTCAAAGTTAACAAATGATCATCATTCCAAGTGAAAGACTATCTACCATGTAGCCACGTATTCACATAACCTCACATTTTAGAGGCTTCAACCTTTAAAAGATGTGTTTTTATGACGGAGTTTCCAAGATTCTCCTTCCTCCCCCTCCCCAATTTTTTGAAACTTGGTCAATATATATATTTTAAAAAAATAGAGTCCAAAGACCCTGCTTTGTAGGAAACAGAAATGCTTGACAATTTTCAAAAGACCATTGATGGTCATTTATTTTTCTTTAAAGTGGAATACTTTTTCTTAGACATATAAAGGATTTAAGACATCCCCTACAAGGATATTACATAGAAAATATCGAGTTAATGTTATTAATGTTACCATTATGAGTACTAGTCCTACTTGTTGCACCTGAGGATACTATTAAAAGACTAGGAAAACCTCTCAGGAGATCTATGATCTCCCTGGTGAGTACCTTTGAATTAGAATCTTCTCCTTTTATTCCTGTTCAAAGTGTACATGAAGTTACTGCTTATGAGTTGGTTTCCTTGGGCTGGTATCCTTTAGATGTATGAGCTCCATGAATGCACATGGAGTACAAGTGCCATTAATGCAGCCACAGCTTTAATAGAAAGTACTTTAAAGGCAGGAAAGTTACGGTATTTAATTTGAATGCGTGTCTCCCATTACAAATTTCCCATATCACACTGAATTCTATTATCAACTGATTCTATTAAACCTACAGTGAACTCTCATTTTTTTATTTATTTTTATTTATTACATTTTTATACCGCCCAACTTCCGAAGAACTCTGGGCGGCTTACAACATGGATAGTAATAACACTCAGATTTTATATACTGCTTATCATAGCTTTACAGCACTCCCCAAGCAGTTACAGAGCCAGCTTATTGCCCCCAACAATCTGGGTCCTCATTTCACCAACCTTAGAAAGGACGGAAGGCTAAGTCAACCTTGAGCCTGGGGATTCGATCTGACAACCTGCTGAACAAATCAACAGAGACTGGCAATGCTGCATTTAACCACTCCGCCATTAAGGCTATTTTTTTTAATATGTTCCTTGATTTTCTAGCCTGATATTTTTTTCAATTACTTAGCCTTTCTACAGACTTGAATCTAGGATAGAGTGGACTGAAGTACCAATAAATGCTAGCATTATTTCTTTTTTAAAAAAAATTGTTTCTTTGCTTCAATTACTCAGGAAAGCTGTTCCTATGACAAACCCTACTTTTAGCCAACCATTATCTCCTGCCTCCTGCTTCTTCTTTTTCAACAACTGATTTTTTTTCTGTACAGAATGGTAATCTCATATGTCCTTTGAAGTTCCGTAACAAAAGTTAGAGAAAAATATTGAATTACAACAACACCCCCCCCCCACGCTACCACAAAAAGAAGCCAAAATTGTATCCCCAGCTAAAATTATTAGTTCAAGAAAATTTTCAGAATATAATTAGACATGGAACTGTTTAAAAAAGGAAACAACTGAACATTAACAAATTGAATTAAAGGAAGTTGCATGCAATCACTGCTCTTCAGGATCCATTCCAATGTCTATGGAGATTCTCAGTTATCCAGATTGTGGTTGTCCCAAAAGTGCTTTTCAAAAGGCAACTGTTTTTTTCCTTGAACATATTTTGCTTTTCATCCAAGAAATTTCTTCAGTTTGCCTTTTGAAAAACACTTTGGGGGATCCAATATGTACACTCACTGGTATTCTTTTTTAACCAAAAAGATCAGCATAAAGATGGCATTAAAGAGCCATCTTTTCTATTTTATTTGTCTTACAATATTCTGACCAGCTGCTTACATTTGCAGTTGGAATTTGATATAAAAATAGAACTTTGGATCTCTGTTGTTCATGTCGATAACATGACATCTGATTTAAAAGCTACAAACTTTCAGAATTCTTTTAAATGCAATATGTATTGCAGACAGTATGTAACAATCACAGGATAATATTTTATAGCACTCACAATACGAGTTTGGTAGATGTTACTATTAGACAGATTCATCCAGTGGAGATACTCAAGAGATTTAAATGGCCCATCTATATAACTGTGAAGTTGCTCAGTTCTCTTTTGTGAGAGACTGAACTTTTCTCCACAGTTTTCCTAATGGAATTTCCACATCATAAGTAACAACATTTTTGTTGGTAGGCTACTTTTTTCTGAAGCTTAAATTGATGCACTCGTTTATGCAGACAGCATGAGGAAGGAAGCCTTCAAATGTATAATTTATAGGAACATTAATCCTGACATTTTCATAATCAAACCTGCCACTGAAGATGCTCAAAACTACAACTCCTTTGGGAATCTTCTTCTTCTTTCATGAACCAATATATATGCACCAATTCAGCAATCATTTTCTTTAATTTGGAAGAAATGGAAGGATTAGGAATCTCAATTTTTCTGGATAGCAAAAGAGACAGGAAAACTATAGAAAAATCATGCGGTGATAGGAATAATAATTTCAAAATAAAAAAATTAAATAGCTCTAAAGTGGAATGTTATGGCTTCCAGAAAAATCTCAGGATCATATTTACAAAAATGTGAAACTTTAAATATTGTCATTCTAAGTAGTATAACACTACAGACGTTTCCTTGCTATTAACATGAGGTAATTATTATATACTAAAAATTTTGGTGTGATAACACAGACAGAACAATCAGGCTTGGAGCTTTTATTATGTTGCAAAAACTACTTTGCAAGGATTGCACAATAATGGTGATCTTAGGAAATATAGGAATATGTGTTCAAGGGGATCTAAATACCTTTCAAAACTGATGGTTTTGACATATTGTCTCTGTCAAAACAGATCAGACACAGGTTAGAACCTTTATTAAAGCCTGCCTTGTGGCAATAGGAACTTATTTCTCCACACGTATTCAATCCAAATGTCACCTGGTTCCCCTGTTTAGTACAACCCATTCCCCAGGGACTGGATGATTTCATCCTGACTCAGATTTGGTCCTATGTTACCTAGATGTTTAATCCCATTAATTCTGAGGAAATGAATAAGATCCTTGTTGCTGTGTTTTAGAGCCAGATCTCTCCTAGTTGGTTAAAGCCTCCAGAGATGGGGCATCCATGAGATAGTAAATCTCTCCTTGAGAAATGGAATGGTTCTGCTGAGTTTGAAAGAAACAGTAGTCTATTCCTTCTTCAATAAACTATTACTGGATCCTATAGATATGAATCATTTTCATCCAGTATTCTGCCTTCTGGAAAGGTTGTTGAGAAGGCTGTTGGCCCTAAACAGTAATTCTTAATGGTCCTGAAAAAAGCAGAGTATCTCTACTCCTTTAAGTCAAGTTTTAGGTTAGGATACTGTACTAAGAGAATTTTGATTCAACTTGTGGATAACCTGAGGTGGGACATTCTTGATCTCCTATGGACCAGCTTTTGGATTTGAGACTGGGAACCATTGTTTTACAATTGTCCTCCTCCATCCTTTGGAGTCAATTGATGTTGCTTGAAAAGGAGAGCAGTCAATCCCTAGGTCTCTGTTTGCATAGTACCACAACGTTCTATTATGACTCTTTTAAAATATTCATGGAGGTTTGTGCCAGTGTTTGGGGACACTGTGGGATGGTGGTGGTCTGGATGTGAAAGAATAGACTTTGATTCAACCCTTCCAGAATCCAGTACTTGTAGCTTTTTGCCTTCATGGATCCAGGAAACAGACACTTTCATCCTTGACTCTGAGCAGAGTTGCACTGCCCCATTTGAATTCAGTGCACAATTTAGAAATCTTCTTGGATTTACAGCTCCTACAGGGCAACTTCATCTTCTGTGCTAATTGCATCTGTTCCTGTTCCTGCTCCTGCTCATGGTCACTCACACTTTACTCGCACCAACTGAATTATTGGAATGTGCTGTACTTGGCGGATTTTGAAGACCTTCCAGATGCTTCAAATGATCCAGAATGCAGTAGTGTGAGTAGTTATGGGCATTCCTTGCTATGCCTATGTGACAACATTATTCTGTGAGCTACATTGGTTTAAAATAATCTTCTGGGTGCAATGCAAGATACTGATTATCACTTATAAAGTCCTACAAGGCATAGGATTAGGTTATTGTGAGTTTGCTTGCCACCTAGGGCATTTGGCCATCCCATATGCTCTAACAGGGAGGGTTTTCTGCAGGGTCTGTAACTGAGAATCCCTTCCCAGTGGCGGTCCCTGACTTTGAAATCTCTCCGCCAGTATGGTTGGCCCATACCTTTCCCTTTAGATGTGGATCACAGGATGATTTTCAATTGCTTGAGTTGGATTATATTTTAGTCTAGTTGCAATTTTATTGTTTTAATTGGTTTTTAATGTATTAGTTTTCATTTGGGGGCTGTATTTGTTCACTTTTTGTCTGCGTTGGATAACCATAGAAATGTTATAAATAAATAACTGGTTAATCGAGATAAAACTGAATCTCAATTTACTTTAGTTTAGTCATATGCAACAACTTGCTACATTATATTCAAGAAATATTTTAAGAGACACTTTAGGGAATACACAGTGACTTTGGATGATCTGGTTTAATAGTCAAAACTACCACAGAATATAGATTTAATCTCTCCTGTGGATTATATTCATAAAAAATGTCCTATGGTATAATCTAGATATCATGTAATTAATAAATGGTCACTAATTAAAGTAGGGTATGTTTTGGTCTCCAAAATTCTGACAGATAGCAGGCTTTCTGAAGCCCCCGGTGACCCCTCCCACATTGCTTGCAGGCCTTCTTAAGCCCCTGGCACACCCTCCCACATCTCTGCTCCAGCAAGGCCGTCTCTGGGCCAAGGGCAGGCCAGGCCAGGCTCTAGGCCAAGGGGAGGCCTGCTCTGAGGAAAGACAGCCAGGGCTTGACAGGGGCACTGGGCCACAGCTGTTTACGGGCCTTCTTAAGACCCCATGCCCCCTCCAACATCATAGGTGACCTTACTTGGCGGGGTGGGCTGCTCCGTGTGCCTTGGGCCTGTCACCGCTGGGGCAAATCTGGAATTTATATGCATAAAACATGGCGCCTCAGAGGTTTGAACATGGTGCCTCAGTCAGTTTGAAAACTGCACATGCTCAATAGAGAGAAGCAATTCTGCACATGCTCAGTAGGGAGTTGCTGCTTGTTATTGAAGAATATTCTCTTTTCCCCCCAAAAAAGGGGTAAAAAATGAACCCTACCTTTTGTAGATCCTGACAGTGCTTTTCTTACTACACTTTTCTACCTATCTGGCAAGTTTGAGATAGATTGGTGCAGAACTGAAAGTTTGTATAGAGAACATACAAATACACATCCTCACCCCACCTCTCTTTTATAGATATAGATTCTGCCCATTCCCAAAAACTTTAGGAGGCTAGCAGTAAAAATCATCATAAAAAGAACCCCAACAACAACAATGAAAATTTCACCCACCTAAATATAATTAATCAAAAATAATTAAGCATTTGTCTGCTAATCTAACTAACTTTTATAATCTGCCTTTCTCCTGAATTAAATTGAAAAAGCCAAGTCTTAACTTCAGGAGCTGTTGAAACCCAGCAGCGAAGAAATAGACCAGATTTTCATAGGGAAGTGAATTCCAAACATAGGACAGTGGTTGAAAATGCTTATTTCCTAGGTTTTCTGAGATAGCACTCTTCCTGTAAATAAATAGGTCCTGGATGAAATTGACCTTTCAATCTGATTGGGTATGGAGATAAATATGAGAGAAGGTGGTCCCACAGATGGGATAGCCTTCTTGTGACTTAGTGATTTACTCTTTCTTTAGTTCAATGATTAGTTAATGAATTTTTATTATGGTTACTCACACACTCAGCCAGGTGCATAGACCGGATCTGGCATTTTTATCAACCTATTATGTTGATAAGAAAAAGCAGATGTTGTTTGATAACGTTAAAGGTATCTTCATAGGATATCAGCTGTTTGAAGTTAAGCTGCCTTTTGCAATTGAGAGTGTTTTTACCAATGCCAATAATATTCAAGTGGTACTCCAGATGTTGTGAGATTGCACCCAAGCTGCCTCTTAAAGGTAAAGGTTTCCCTGCACATGCATGCTAGCCATTTCCGGCTCTAGGGGACGGTGCTCATCTCCGTTTCTAAGTTGAAGAGCCGATGCTGTACAAAGACGTCTCCATGGTCATGTGACCAGCATGACTAAATGCCAAAGCCGCATGGAGCACTGTTACCTTCCCACCAAAGTGGTCCTTATTTTTCTACTTGCATTTTTTATGTGCTTTCGATCTGCTAGGTTGGCAGAAGCTGGAACATGTAATAGGAGCTCACTCCTTTATGCAATGCCAGGGATTCAAACCACTGAACTGCCGACCTTCTGATCGACAAGCTCAGCATCTTAGCCACTGAGCCACTGCGCCCCTCTTACTATTGGTATTATCTTTGCTTTCTTTCGCCACAGTGGTTCTACTTCTATTTGCAGGTCTTTGAAATTTGTTTTATCATCTCCAGTTCTTTCTCTTCTCTTCTGCTTCTTCAGGTACTGCCACATCCAGTATCCAATCTTTTTTGTCTTTCTTGTCAACCATTGTTAATTCTGGTGTGTTATGTGATAGGGGGGTGGTCTGTTTGATTTCTGAAGTCCCAGAGTAGTTTAGCATCTTTAATTCTATTACTTCGTCTATTGTGTGATCCCACCAGTTCTTGCCTGCATACAAATGCTATTTCTTGTAGTTATTTCAATGCACCATCCTATTGTTTTTAATCAGTCAATGCAATCTTCTTGCAGCAGCACATAGGTGGTCCACCATCCCTTTAGCTTTTTTACAGGCATGGCATTAGCTGTCTCTTCTCTTGCTATTTTCTAAATTCTGGTTTTATATTGTTTTTAAGGCTTGGTTTTGTGCAGCCAAAATTAGCCCCTCTAACTTTTTCTTCAACTTTCCTCCTCTTATCTATTGCCAGGTCTTATTGTTACCTGCTCTGCCTGCTAATATTTTTATGTACCAGCCATACTTATCCATTGCCAGGTATCTTTTATATTCTTAATTTTGTTTTTCTTGTAAGCCAATTTGGTCTCTCTGGTATTCAGTAAGCCTTCATGGTATCTTCTTAACTGACTCTGATATTCTTCCAGTGCCTTTTCTTCTTCTGGTATACTTGCAACAGTTCATGCCCATCTAAACTTCTTGGTAAGTAGATTCTGTCAACATTGCTATGTGGATGAAGGGCATGATTTATTGTCATTATTTTTCTGCTCTTCCTAACCAGGACCTCCCAATACTGCTTGAGCCCAGTCTTCTATTCCAGCTGTGTATCTAATAACTAGAATTGTCCAGGTGTTCATTGCCTTGGTGGTATTTCCTCCACTGAATTTCAACTTTAATATCCTCTTCACTCTTGTAATGTATTCACTACTACCCTACTTCTTGAGTGCATTGTGCTTGGTGTGTTCAGTTTAAGGATGCCCAGGCATTTGTAGTGATCTTCTTAATCCAGACTCTTGGTGTCATTTCCATAAGGCATCTTGATTCCTTCAGTTTTCCCTATTTTTTCCTCTGTTGTTAGTAAGGATGGCTGAATATCCAGATGTTTAGAATGGATGTGGCATTTTTTGCTTCATTGTTATTATTTTATTACAGACTGCGTAAATAATCCAGAGCCGTTAATGAAGGGGATGGCATACAGATTTTCTAAATAAATGATACAGATTTTCTGCGCACTTGAGTTCCATTGATATTTCAGTCACATTGATTTCTCTTGAAAATAGGAAAGTAGTTTTTCTTAAAAGATGGAGTAAGGCTTTTGTTACCACAAATTGCTGCTTGTCTCTTTTATTAAAAACATGCCTTACTTGAGTGCAAACGATTAGCAGGGAAAACTATTGCAGAGGAAAGCACCGGTTGTGAGCCACAAGTTAGCAACACAATGCCCTGCCACACATCTCAATGCAATTGTGGTTCCATCATGTCATTAAGCACATAAATTTACTTTCTTTTTTGAGCCAGCAACAATTCTGAAGGCCACCACCGAACATCTTTATCTCCCTTTTTTTACATCTAACAAAGGTCCTTTGTCCATTGGAAAGGAATATCCTGAAAGACTAGTGTCCTTATATATTTCTAATTAAGCTTATCTAATTCAACCAAGCTTTCTGAACTGACAGAGGAAGAAGAAATATAACTTTCTTGGAGAAACATAGAGAAACAAAGCTTTTCATTCAACAGGCCTATACCCTAGAATGTTATTCCCTGTCTGGAGCAAAACCTGATTATCTCTCTACTTTGAGAAATAAAAGAAAAGAGAATTCAATTATTACTCAATGTGACTCTTCCCTCATTCCATATATTTTGGGGTGAGGGGGAATCCATCAATTTATTTTTTGGAAATTGAAAATCGCTAATAAAAGGCAATGACGGCAACCAAAATAAGAAAGTTACACAGCATTTGCCAAGTTTCCTTGCTAAAATTACTCTGATTACTAATTTCAAGCCAAATCTAAAATGGATTTAAAATAACATTATTATTTGTTTTTTAAAAAAGACAAAAGTAGAAATGCTTGCAAAGCACCAAGGTTTAGAGGCTTAATTTGCATAATGTACATGGGTGTCATTTTCTGCATTTTCTATTCCTCTTAATGAAGATGTCAATTACATACTGTATATGACTGCACTGTCCCCAATATGCCACTGGGTGACTGAAGGGGGAGATGTTGGCTCATCCCTATAAAAGGAGCGTGTGTGCTCCCACATGTGCTCATTCTGTTCCTGTTTCCCATCCTTAAGCACGTAGTCTCGGATGAGATTCCCTTTACCTTACCCTTACCCAATTATCC
>JANHGC010008223.1:140653-153153 GCA_027560395.1 Boaedon fuliginosus
TCCACTATGAGATAACACGATGATTTCATTATTTGAAAGGAGCTTCCAAGTCCAAAGATAGTACAGCATATATAAAGAAGAAATGGTACTAAGTCTTAAACCTTAAAGCCAATAAAAAACAAGAGTATTATATTTATATCCTCTATTTTGTTTGCATCAGTGGTGCAATACATCAGTCTGTGAATTTACCTCTATGTCACTTCAAAGACACTCTCTATTAATTCGCAGATGAGTAGACAATTAGTCTGAGCTAAGTGATGCTGGCACTATATTCAGTTGAAACATCTCTAGACTACACAATTTGGACCTGATGTGTGTTAGCAACAACAAAAGCCCTTGAATTTTCCTTCCTTACTTCCTCAGACAGTGGATCTATGTCAATGACTTTTGTTTGTATTAATGAAAAGCAACTAATGTAGAAGCAATGTTGTTTTGGCAAAATAAATGGGTAGAATTTTCCCTTCTGTTTTATGTTCTGCAATGTGTAGGTAAGTCACCCTTTAGAAGTGATTCTCCTCTCAGTAAATCTGATTGCTATTGACCATTATTAAAACAGAACCCCCAATCTTTTCAAAAGAATAAAAGCAGTGCTGGTTACTCCAAAATTTCTACATTTCTCTTCTCCTTTCTTTGTAAAGCTTCTATACTGGGGTGGGAGATCCTCCTGCATGGTATCAACATTACCATAGGTATTTAGTGGCAGAAGAAAATCAGATGAAGACACAAAGATCTTTTTCCCAAATTATGAGTAATAATTCCTTATATCAAATGGTATACATATTTTAAGAGAAATAGGTGTCTGTGGCAGGGTTATGCTTAAGGTATGGTTCCATATCCTAGGACACTGAATTAATCTCTTCTTGTATTTACAACAAATAGGTTTATACAGTCCTAATGTATTGAGCTTATTATATACAAAATTGTCTACCTATCTCTACATAATACTACTGCTATAAGTAAGACGAATAATACTTACAATGTTCTGTGTTCTTAATGCCACCTAATAGTTCAGTTCTTTTTCCAGACCACTCTTGTAGGGATTGATGATCCTATTCTTTCACCCAGGATTAGTGTTCTTGTAGTTTATACTGTACTTTATACTTTATCTTTTTCTCTATCCTCCAGTTCCTATTCTTTAGTAGGTCTTGCCTATAAGTTGATGTAGCCCAGGAGTTGTTTCCTTTAACAATTTGCTTCACAGTATCTCAGTCCTTATCAGTTTGTAGAAATGAGGGTGAAAATATGACTGGCTGGTAGCAGCTGTTTTGTATCTTTGGAAGGTCTGAAGTTGTATTTCTCATTCCAGTTATGGCAGCTTTAAGAGCCTCACTGTTCAGCTGCCAAAAATGTTTAGATTCGGTTGCCTCCATTTGTTATTGGCTTCTTCCTCAGCTCAACTCCCTTTCTCTCTTCCATTGACACCTTGTACCTCCAGCATTTCTCTTTCTAATCTCTTTCTAGCCATTTCAAGTTTTCCCTTTCCACACAAAACTAACCGGAAAGATTAAAAAGAACCTTTTTCTTGAGGGTCCCTGTAACTCACCAGCCTTTTGTCCTTGCTAGTTGTTTGACAAGGGGTCCAAAGTGTGATAAGAATCCACCAGGATATTTTGTTTTCTAGCTTGATGTCGAATGATAAACCTGTATGGTTGTATTACAAGGTACCATACTGAGATCATTTGGTGGACTCAAGTAAGTGGCTGGTATCAGTAATGACTTGGAAATTCCATCTCCATTGATAAACTATGCTTTTCAATAGCTCATTACAGTGCTAAGACTTCATTTTCAAAAGCACTATATGTTTGCTGTTGCACTGCCAGTTTCTTGGCCAAATACAGAACAGGACAATTATAGGTCTTCAAATATTTGTTCACACAAAAGAGATCAATGTAATTTGTTGGGTTCTGTCTTCTATAATTGATTGAGCATGGGTGGCAAAATGGGGGAATAAAACACCCCTAACAGCATAAATGATGTGATTTTTGGTTTCAGGTAAGTTTATTTTCTCTCAGGCTGCTAACTTTTCTATGTTTTGCTTTACCTTCTCATTTCCTACTGTGTATTCTAAATATCTAACCTCTGTAAAGTTCAGCTGATATTCTTCTGGGTTGTAGTTACACATGATTCTATTAAGCATGTTATGATTTTCTCTAAACATTTTAAATGTTCCTCCTAGCTTTCATATTAGATGACTATGTGGTCTAAATATACTTTGCATCAAGTACCTCACCCTGGAAGAATTCTGTTCATAAGCCTTTGGAGAGTTGCTAGTACCCCATGTTTTTACGATTTTTCTAGACTGATAAACATTTGAAGGTAGCAAATGTTTTTCCTCCCTCTACATTTATTTTCTAATGGAATCTATCAATAATATTTGGTCAAATTGTATGCTGTAGAGAGTAAGGAGGATGAGATAGAGAGAGAAATCCATTACCAAACCAATGAGGATGAAAACACTGATTAAACCCCAAAAGTGAAGATGGTATACATAAACATCTCAGAAGGACACACCGCTAATTCATATGAATTTAAGAAAGGAAGGAGATAAAACATAATTTGGTTCTGTTGGTTTTTATTAGAAATAATTCTACTCATTATAGAAGGCCACATTAATCATTTTCAAAGTATCGCATAGGAGTATAACCTTGAAAGAGCTCCTCTGACTGCGGAAAAAGGGCATTCCAAATTCAAAATGGTTCGATTTCAAAATATTTTGATCAGCTTTAGTTACCTAGTTGATTCATGAACATTTATTGAACATTTACTGATCAACATTTATAGCTCCTCCCAACAGGTGTTATGTATGTCCCATTTAATCTTAATTATAATCTAAATTTTATTTATTAGATTTATGCCCCACAATTCTTTTACGAATGTTCAAGATGGCATATAGAGTGCTCTTTATAATAATTGTAAGCATTTTTTGTAAATGATTGTGATATAAAATAAAATTTACTCCATAAAAGATGAACTTCACAGATCATCTCTGTGAACGTTAAGTGCAGAAATGTAGTGAAAACTACTCTCCTGAAATGTGACAAAGAAAAGCATATATGTACATTTGATTCAGACTCTAAATCCTTTTTTAAAAATGTCCACATGGAATTGGTTGCTTTTTCAGGCTTCTCTGGCTTTTGCTTTATGGAATTCAGAAAAACCTGCTGATGAATATAACATTCTGTTAGGCAGTTTAATGTTTCAGCGGTTCATAGAAACAGAAGAGCCAAAATACAATAGCTCAATCAAACCTTATTCTATCAGTCTTTTGAACCTCAACAAAATGCATTGAGAACATTCTTATTTTAGTTCAAGTCATGGATAAACGCATTTTCTAAACTGTTGCTTTGAAAGCAGGAAAAAAAATTATATTATACATACCTTTATAAGTTCTTTTAATTTCTTCTGCCATACACCTTCAGCAACAGAAATGTATTTGACATCTGTTACATAACAATTTACCATGAGTACGTGATGGAGTTCAGCCTTCAGGTTCATGGCTTTCAGGACTCTTTCAACATGATTTAAAGACATCAGAGCTTCTTTTTTGATACCACCACTTGTAAGTTGCATAGTGCAGGGCACTAATGCAATCTGTCCAGCACAATACAGAGTATCTTCAACCTAGAAAAAAATAATAATAAAGAAAACCATTTTTAAAAGAATATTCCATATTTTCTAATTAAAAGTTACCATCTTTAACGTAAGTAAAAATATATCAGTCTGAAGATAATTTCTGGCAGGGATTTAGCTACTTTGTAAAAAAAATAGCATTGTATCACATTTGGTTTTGGAAAGTTAAATGTAGATATTCACATATTCATAACTATTCTCAGACAAATCGCCAATGAACAGACCAATCTAGAAATATGTAGACTAACATAATGTCATAATATTTCCAAGGTAACAGTATGAAGACTTGTGTCATGTTTGAAGTAAATTTGTTTACAACCTGTCAACTACGAAGGAGAGAGGCGAAGCTTTAAATGTTCTAATTTTACAGGAATTCACTTTAATTTAAGGCAGAGATGATTCCCAAGGTTTCATGAGCCCCCAATAAGATACAGTGATATACTGTACAAAGAAAATATGATATAAAATTAAGCAGTAGCTTGAAATAAATTAATGTACCTACTATTTCATTTAAACTGTTAGCAGATCATTACATTATGCTTACTTTGCTAATTTTACATTAAATAGGTTCTGGGAGTTACATTATATTTTGTCTTTGAATGCCCAAGATAATGGTACAGGCCATCAAAGTTTTCTGTCAGCTTATCATACATGCTAATGAAGCAATTTCAAGAATAAACAGACCTAGCCTCAATCATTTATGCAATGGTTACATCAAGGCTTGGTTCTTTCAATACATTTTATGTTGCTTTGTCCTTAGACATTGCCTAGAAGCTTCTGTTTCAGAATGTGCTTGACTGCCAGGACTTTGACTACAGCCACAAAAACACCCTGTAGCACACTGTTTATTACTTGCTTTAATGGTTATCAAATTCTTTTCAGATGAATCTACTTCCTTGTTTGGACTTAAAAACCAGATAATCTGGAATTCTCTCCCCACTAGCCTCAAGTACTGCTTTGCTGGGAAAGGGGAAGTACATGTTCCTAGAAGGCATGAGCCAAGATAGGCAAAGTATATGTGAAGAGTATGCACTCCCAGCAGAATCATTCAAGATTGATGGTCCTCCCAGGTCTCCAATTAAAGCAAACAGGTATCTATATTGGCAACAGAGGTACAAGAAAATGTTGGTTAAAGATGATCACTTTAGTGACATCAGCAAAGGCATCATTCTGCATTGGAGAAGGAAGTAGTAAATCACTCCTGAACTTTACGAGATATAGATACATAAGATAAATTGAGTGTTGCTTTAGTGCTGCTATATGATGAAACCATCAGGTCAGATAGCATTCAACATCCTAATGAGAAAGTGCTGAAGATTGTTTGGAGTACTGATATTATTTATGGTGTGGTTAGATTAAAGCTTTTGAGACATCTTGTTGCCAAAGTTAGACGTACAGGAAAGAAAAATCCAAAGATGTAAAACAAAAAATACAGTGAGACATGGATTGTAAGTATCATAAATTTGAGGAAGTTCAACACAGTGAAAAATGAAATGAATCAACTACACATTGATACTTCAGGCATCAACAAAGTGAAATAGATGAGAACTGGACACTTTCAGTCAAAAACCATATTGTTTAATACTCATGAAATAAAAAAGAAGGAATATTGTGGCTTTCAATTGTTGGCTAGATATAGCAAAGCCTGAATAATAGGGGATCATTTAAGGCAGATTAGAACTGTTCATAGAACAAGAGATCCCAGATGTTCGAGGTGATTTAGAAAAGGCTGAACATTAAGAGGCATTACTACTGATGAATGTTGGATAATTGTGAACACCAAAGAATTAAAAAAAAAGATCAAGGTGTGCTTTACTGATTATAGAAAATCTTCAATTACATTGACCATGTCAGGCTGTAGAATATTCTTGGGAAAATGGGAATCCAAAAAAATCTCATTATCCTCATAGAAAACCTATACACAGAACAAAAAGTGACAATCCTGATGGAATGTAGTGTAACAGACCAGCATCAGGTTTGCTATGAAATGCAATATGATTATATCTACTTTTTTATTCAATATATATGTTGAAAATATATTGAAGAAGGCTGGATTGAAAAAAAAATGAACATGGTTTTTAAATTGGAAGAAGAAACATCTGTAATCTGTTATGCTAGTGACTCTATTTTGTATCTTAAAATCCAGAGGATCTGCCCGCTCTAATGATGAAAGTCAGGGAATATAATGAAAAATGGAACAATGACTAAATATAAAGAAAACCAAAAGAATGACAACAGTAACGAGTCTTAGAATTTGACAATGAAAATCCTGAAGTGGTCAATAGCTTCTACCGTTTAAAATTTATTTTCAACAGTAAAGGGACTACGAATCAAGAAATATTACCAGTATCAGATAGGACAGCAAAGAAGACCAGGGTTGCAATGAAGGCTTTGGAAAAAAATATTCAGATTCCGTGTCATATCTATTCCCTTAGAGATCAGAACTGAGCATGCTCAAATTAGTATATTTTAGACACATTATGCAAGACCCAACTCCTTTGAGGATCCATAAAACTGTGAAAGATGTAGGAAATATAATAAAGGATGACCAGAATGAAAGAGAATAGATTCAATTGCAGTTATGATTGGGTGAACAATCAGGAGACCTGAAGGGACCAGTTGGGGATAGATCATCCTGAAGAAGATCTAACTAGTATAGTTGCTTAGAGTTAATACTGACACAATAATCACTCAATCAATTTGAAACCATAATACATCAAGAAAATTAAGCACAAATTTGTTTTCAATAGAATGACCAAGCTTTGCAAAACCTCAAGCTTCCCTCAGTAATACTTAATTTTGTTTTATCTCTAATTTAAATAGGATTTTCTTAAATTTAACAGAGTCTGATATGGTTAAGCTTTGTGATTGTTTAAATATATAAATTTTTGTTTTCAAGTCGTGTTAAGTTATTTGAAAGCATAAACCTTTAAACCTACAAAAAGAAATACTTTTTTCATTTCTGACACCATCCAGTCCATGGCTTAGAAACTTATAGACTTTGATATGAAATATTTGAAATACATCTTCCTCAATGATTGAGGATCATCTATAAAAGCCAACTAATATCACAAAAGAAATGGGGCATCTGTCAAAAAGTCTTTTGTTTCTACAGGAAGGAGAAAAATGTAGCTCTGCTATTTCTAATAGCAGTCTGATATTGTTTATCACATCTGTAGCTTAGCAGCTTCTCCTGCAGCACAAAAACTGGTCCTGGGGTTAACAGAAGAATCCCCTGGAAAGACTCACCAAGTACAATTTCTTCCAACTCCAACAGATTTTATTCTTATCGAGCATATCAGGGGTGGGATTCAGTTGGTATGGACCAGTTTGGGCGAATCAGTACTTCCAGTGATGAGTTGGCCCCGCCCACTATTCTGTCCTAGATTTCCCTTGTTTGAAGCCTACGCCTCAGCTGTTTTGACTCACTGGGGCTGCAGTAAAAGGTACGTTTTCTTGCTATATTCAAATGAACCGTGCATGCACTCACTGAACCGGTTGTAACACCGGTTGAATTACACCACTGAGCATTGTCGGACTCCGTGATGGCTTAACAAGCATACTACTAAACTTCCCATGTATTTAGGGCGGGGGGATTCCTCAAAGGACAGTTCTCCTCGACTGATCCAATAATGCCCAAGGGGCACTTCTAGCTATGAACAGGCAAACTATGTTGTTTGGCCCTGAGAACAGCTCTACTTTGCTTCTTGCATTAAACCAGTAACCATATAGAATTACAGATTCTATTCAGATAACTTTATATAATATTTATTGAACTCAACGGGCTACCCCTTTAAACCAAATGACTCCTGGCAGCAAATAATTCTAAAACAAAAGAATTAGAAAGAAAAAATATATACAGCAGATGAGAAAATTATCATAATAATTATCAAAATAGCCACTAAATGCTTAGCGCATTTAAGCCTTCAGGTCTGGGCACAGTCAGGTTTTTAAAAGTCTTATGAAAGGCTAACAGGATTGGGGCCATCCTAATTTCTGAAGCATGATCCAAACGGCAGGGGTTGCAGTGGAGAAGTTTCCTGATCCCTGCCCGCTAATAGTCCTTGGCTGATGGTATCTGCAAGATGTCCAACCTGCCAAATTGAAGTGGTTGTATAGAAACTACTGAAAAGATAGAAACTACTGAAAGCCCAGTCTGAAGCTCTGAAGGGCTTTATGTTATGCTCTTTCTTATAGTTCGAGATGTTGTCATACAATGTCATAAATAAAGACAATCAAAATCAAAATATAAAAACCACACAAAATATTCTTCAAACATTAGGCTTTTTTTTTTTAAAAAAGGTCCCAGCAACAGTCATGGTGTGAAACTATTTAAAAGTCAAATTTTAAAGCCACATGATAAAAAGATTTTGAAAAAAAACAGCCTTCATTATTTGTTAGAGGACTTTAGTGGCTATAATCAATGCTTTCAATTTTATCCTAATACGTATTAGTTTAGTATAAATTCCCTTCTGAAAAATTATTTGCAGTACATAGTGTTTATTTAAAAAAAAAGTTTAAAAAAAAACCTCATGACAATCAAACCATGTGAACACCCATATGCAACTCCAAATCTGTCCTTATAAAACTGCCTGCAATTCACAGAACACTCACACATGTAACTATTGGAAGAGTATGTTAAACTATTTGGCAATCAAAATGTATGATTAGCAGCTGAAGAGGGGGAGGAGGAAATGCAGAATATATAATAGATTAGCAGACATTCATCAACTATATTTTTAAATTGTTTAAGATGTCTAAAATATTGTTTTGCCATGCTATATATAACCAAAAAATTGGAAGAAAAAGAATGCAATTAATATTTTTGTTTAAAAGAACAAATGGTTTTTTAAGTGGGGAAAAAAAGATGTGTGCTATTTAAAAATGCGTGCCATTGAACAAGGGAGTCCAGCCAGCTATCAAGTGCCATATTGACAAGATGAGCAACAAATTCAAAAAGAAATTATTTAGCAGGACGATATTTTATTTTTTATAGGTTTTTTTTTCCAAAGTTAAACCTGTAATCAAGGCAAAGCCCTAGTTAAATTTACTTTATTTAACTAAAAATAACTTCCTGTTTGACCTCAATTTTGCATGCACATCGACCCCCACCCTATACATTAATTATCAGATAGGAAGAGCTGTTCAACCAGTTCATTTCCCTCATTCTTGAACAGATTGTTTGAGACATAATATGAATACTAATTACTGATAAAATAACTGTCAGTATTTTGAAATATGTACCAGATAACATTGCATTGAAAGTCTCCTGGATACTTCTGGTAAAATTAACCATGTAGTCACTCTATTTTAAAAGTTCAAAACAATTCTTGGATCCCTTTGAAGAAAACTACTCAAGCTTTAGATTCCAATTCTGTGTTAACTGTTCTCATTTTTGAAGTACTGGTTTACATTTTTCAAAAGTTATAAAAAGGCTGTGGAATACATAACAGAAAACATGTAACCAGTTACTTGTTTATACAGTATATATAGAAGACTTAGTGGCAAACAGATAAACTTGGTACCACTGTTCAAATGGTTTACAACATCAAATGAAAAAATAGCTTTTGGTAACAACACTCTTTTTACACAGAAGCCATTAGAAAATAGATATATTTGTCTCCTTTCAATTGTATACTAATTACAAATCAGCCATCATGTTGATATTAACGAAGACTCTAGCGATAGTGGTTCTGAATCTACAAAATGTATACTTTTCCTCCAATGGGTTCTGACTTCCACATTATGAAAGACTACCCCATTTATCCCTCATAACCTTTACATTAGTTTGATTAAGCAGATGGCTGCATTAACTTAGAATAGAATAACAGAATAGGAAGGGACTGTGGAGGTCTTCCAGTCCAAACCCCTGCTGAGGCTGAAAGCCCTATACCATTTCAGACAAATGGTTGTCCAATTTCTTCTTAAAAATTTCCAGTGTTGGAGAATTCAGAACTTCTGGAGGCAAGTTGTTCCACTGGTTAATTGTTCTGTCAGAAAATTTCTTCTTAGTTCTTAGGTTGCTTCTCTCCTTGAACAGCTTTCACCCATTGCTTCTTGTCCTGCCTTCAGGTGCTTTGGAGAATAGCTTCCCCTGAGATATCGGAACACTGCTATCATGTCAAGCCTAGTCCTTCTTTTCATTAAACTAGACATACCCAATTCCAGCAACTGTTCTTTATATGTTTTAGCCTCCAGTCCTCTAATCATCTTTGTTGCTCTTCTCTGCACTCTTTCAGAGTCTCAACATCCTTTTTACATTGTGATGGCCAAAACTGGATGCAGTATTCCAAGTGTAGCCTTATCAAGGCATTTTAAAGTGCTATTAACACTTCATGTGATCTTGATTCTATCCCTCTGTTAATGCAGCCTAGAACTGTGTTAGCTTTTTTGGCAGCTGCAGCACACTGCAAGTTCATATTTAAGTGATTGTCCACTAGGACTCCAAGATCTCTATCTTTGTTTCTACTATTGAACGAGGTACCACTTATATTGTACCTGTGTTAGTTTGATAAGAATAGTGTCAAGAAACACCCACGAAAGAGAAGCTTTAATCCAGTCTGTTGCAGAGCACACCCCGTGTCAGCCGTATCCCTTCATTTCTTAAAAGGCACAGTGTCAGGGACATGACATTTGGTTTTTATTGCCTACATGTAGAACCTCACTTTTTTCACCATTGAATTTCATTTTGTTAGATAGCACCCAATGTTGATTCTTAAGCCTATTTTGTGTCACCTTGGTGTCGTCTGCAACTTTAATGAGTTCCCCCTCTATCCCCTCATCCAAATCATTGATGAAGATGTTGAACATTACTAGGCCTAAAACAGCCTTGAGGTACCCCGCTGCATACTTCCCTCCACGTAGATGCAGTTCCATTAAGGACTACCTGTTGAGTACGGTTGGTCCGCCAGTTACAAATCCATCTGGTGGTGATGTTGTCTCCATCTAACGTCATTTAACTGCTGCACAGCTAGAGTATATGCACCCTGACTTAAGCAGAGTTTATCCTTTCCAAACATGTGTTTTCATACATTTGATCTGATTTGCTTCAGATAGCACCAGCTTTTATGTTGAAGCTAGGAGAACATATTGGGTTGAAGTTGCTGGGGTTTAGGTCTGTGTTCTGTATTGCTGGGGTTTAGGTCTATGTTCTGTGTTCTGAACACAGACCTAAGCCCCAGCAACTTCAACTCAGTATGTTCTGCCCTGTCCTATAACAGATCATTTTTGCATTAATTGTTGCCTCCCTCTCCCTTCATGTAAACTTTGGTGGCATTAGGGGAATGTGACGGTGATGGAGACCTGTTTAGAATTAGTTGTACTGTGCATATTTCCAGGTCATTTACATTGTTTTGTGAGTCTCCTTTTGTCCCCATGTTACCTTGTCTTATTTTGTCTAAGTAGCATTTCCCCTGTGTATTCAGGAGGACATCTATAGTGACCTGAACCTGGTAAGAGAGCCACATATCCCTGGTCTTGGACAGGGCTGCCAAGAACCATCATTTGAAGGAGCTTCTCACCTGTATTGGGATCAACAGGCTTCTGGGATCAGGATTAATAATTAATCCTGATCCAGCAAAGGAAAACATCCAATGAAGAGAAAAGAGTAGAATTTCATCTATGATATTGCATTTATGCAAGGGATCGGATGGTCCTGGACTCCTGGAGGCAGATGAGAAGCATAGGAGCCACGTATCTGGTGTAAAACATGGACACAATAAGTGACTGTAGGATCCAATATGGGTCAGTCACTGGGACCAGAGGTTTTGTCTTCCAAGCTTTCAGACTATGGAGCCCATCTTCAGGGAACAGCTTTCTAGCAGACTGTGTGCTGTTCTGTGTGACTGGATTTTTTTTTAAAGGGAGATCATCCTGAAGATACCCAATTTCTTTATATTAGCATTATATTTTGTTCATACACATACATTTCACAGTTCACTGCTTTTATAATGGAAGTAAAACTAAAATATTTCATTTCTATAACAGGAGTATGTTTCGGATGTTTAATAACGTAATGCGTTTGTGAATGAGAAGCATGTGTGAATAGAGTTTTGTCTAATATATGTCTAATTCCCACAATACTATTAAATTATTTATTAAGACTATATTACTATTACTCTTCTTATCCTTCCTAGTACCTATCTCTTCTTATAACTATAACCATGTTGCTTATATCTTTACAATTATATTGTTTTGTTTCCTAGTATGATTTAATTGCTTATTAGTAACCTATAACTATCACTAAGTGTTGTATCATATGATTCTTGATGAATGTATATTATTTTTTCTTTATGTACACTGAGAACATATGCACCAAAGACAAATTCTTTGTGTGTCCAATCACACTTGGCTAATAAAGAATTCTATTCTATTCTATGAGAAGCATGTGTGAATAGAATTTTGTCCCTGAAACACTCCATCATAGGAAAATTAGAAGCATCGCAAAAGATATCATATTGCTTACTAACTGTAGAAGGGGGTAAGGAGAAGTGAAGGATTGCTTTAAATTTCCAATTGATCCCTATTCAGCACACTTGCAAACTTTCAGATGCTAAGTTTACTAGGAAGAGGCCACATTAATATACATTAATATGGCTGTCAAGTTTGTTTTTTTATTTTCAGTTTATAGTTGGAAGTAGTGTTTCTCTGAATTTTTTTTCTCTTCCAATGGAACTCTTCCTGACAATTTTTCTTTCACATATTCATCTACAAATAATTAAAATCAAGTATCTTGAACTCCTAGCATGGCGACATTCCTTAAATTGCACTAACTCCTAGAAAGAATATTGGGGTATTATTATTAATTAAAAGAATATTATTAATATTATGTTAGTAACATCAGCCTTTTGAGCCATTCTTTCCTAAATCTC
>JANHGC010008223.1:248121-259285 GCA_027560395.1 Boaedon fuliginosus
GGGCCCCCGTGCTAAAGCCTTCTCTGTGGCAGCGCCGACCCTCTGGAATCAGCTCCCTACGGAGATCAGGACCATCCACTCCTTGTTCGCCTTTCGTAAAGCCACAAAGACCTGGCTCTGTCAGATGGCCTGGAATGGATGTACCCCCCCCAGATGTGTTGAATGTTGGTTAGATTTTTTTATACTGCGCAATATTGTATTTTACATTTGTTGTTAGCTGCTTCAAGTTCCCCCTGACTGGGGAAGTAAGGCGGGGTATAAATTTAATTAATTAATTAACAAATTAATTAAATAAATAAATAATAACACGGTTGTTAAGTAAATCTGGCTTCCCCGTTGACTTTGCTTTTGAGGAAGTTGCAAAAGGTGATCACATGATCCTGGGACTTTGCATCCATCATAAATAGGAACCAGTTGTCAAGCATCCAAATGTAATGGCATGCTACAATAGTCATAAGTGTGAAAAATGGTCATAAGTCACAATGGTCACTAAATGAACTGTTGTAAGTCAACGACTACCTGTATTAGGCCTCCTCAGTTACATATTGGAGATTATTCCTTTTTTCATTTAATAAGGCAATCTCGTTCTTCTTGGCAGTATTATCCTCTCTAAGATGCTCATATCTGGGATGCAAAAATATAGTCTTAAGGATATTTAAGTTACTTTTGAACTATTTCAGCCTGAATTAGTTTGTTGAAATGCATATTATTTATGCCTATGGCAGGTAGCTTCATCTAGTTAATCTTAAGATGATCTTAAAGAGCTTTATTAGGAAACCAGGAAATTTCAGATGTGTAGACTAGAGTGGGAAGTTGAAACATTCATTAGCAAAGCACTCCCATATTATTGCCTGAAAACACCATTATATGAAGTTATCAGCTGCTCTTAACTTGAAGGAAATTCTGCTCTGATATTATTTTATGATGCTGGCCATCGACCTGTGAAGATGTTTTTCTTACTGCAGTATATTGTTAGCAAACAGAGTAACTTTTTCTATTTTATAGGAAATGTCTACGATATTATGTTGAATCAAAAGACATTAAAAACGCTAATGGTTAACTAACCAGAATTATGATAATTTAAAAACAAGGAATTAAGACGAGGAAGAAGAGGAGGAATGATACAAGAGGTAGTATTGTAATGAGGATATATAAAAGCATTAAGCTAAGCAGTACACAAAAAATGATTATCTCATGCAGTTTGCACAGCTCCCTATTAATAACCCTGCTGTCTAAACAATTCAGCTTTCTAATACTCCATAAAAATTACACTCGGTTATTTATTCTTCAAATCTCTACGAAATGTTATTAATTCATGTTAGAAATCACAGAACGTTTGTCTTCTAGGCAAAGTTAATCTATATGTTAATCCAAGTCATGCGAGGTGGACAATGAAGTATTAGGTAGTTAGTTCCAAAAAGCAGAGCCAAGCGGCAGGATTTAGATCATGGAAGGATTCCACATTACCTCAAAAACTCAATCTTCTGAAGCTGCTCATTGTAGGTGCTCTGCAAACCGTGAAGGACAGCATTCAGACTCTCTTTCTCTTGAGTATGGGTGCCTTTCTGCTTCAGGAGCACTGCTATTTTCTCTTTGAGCTTCCTGTTCAGCTCATGGAGCCCTTTTCTGTCCACTTCTGCATCTTTGGTGACATTCTCACAACGGCCCAGCCGTCCATTCTTCTGGGGCTGCAGAGTCAGCATGAGCTCATCTAGTTTGCCAAGCTGGCTTTGCAAAATCATCTTGGAAGTCTGCAGGTTGGCATTTTCCATCACCAACTGGTCCTGTTTCTTTTCCAGGTCTTTCACTTTCTGCAGCAGTTGCTCTTTCTCCTCCTTAAGTGTGAAGCAGTCTTGGTTGGTTTCATCTAACCTGGACTGCAGGCTTATAAATATTGGCATGTAACCCTCCAATCTATTGTTACGTTCTAGCAATTTGATTATCTCTGTTTTAAGGGCTTGGTTTTCCAGTTTGAGTTCTTCTGGGAATTGGAAAATTTTAGGTCCTATTCTGGAGTCTGCGTCCCCCACCATATCCATACCCCAAAATTCTGATACCACACCATGGAGGTCTCCCTTGTCAGTTCTAACTTCTTCTCCATGACCTTCCTCAAATAAAAGAGAGTAGACACTCATTTCCTCAACACTTACGTCAGTATCCAAAGCTTCAGCAAAGAGCATTTGATTTTTTGTTGCACTGCCAGTGGGCAATTTTTCCCGATGCAAACTTCCCCCCTTCTCATCACTTCCACATGGCAACACATTAGGCTGGGGAATAGTTTTAAGGATCTCCTCAAGCTCCTTCTGAACCTGTGAAGCCATGTCCTGTCGAGCATGAGCTGCTTGACTGCATTCAGTTTCTAGCAGAATGATTCTCTCCAGAAGCTGATTCTGTCTCAGCTTAAGGGCTTCATTCTCTGCTAGAATTTCTTCATAGGCCTTCTGCAAGACATGTGAAGTCTCCATGGTTTCTTCAACTGTTGTCCTTCCATTTTTCATGTTTGGAATTGCAATCTTGTCTAATTTTATCATCCCGTCTTCTGTAACAACATGACTGTCCTTGCCGGTCACACTTAGGAGCTGAGCATCTACCAATGTTTCTGGAACTAATGGGATGAATCCAGGGTATTGGGTTGATTCTCTCAAAGAGTCAAGCATCAAAGAGGAAGTTCCTACACTATTTTCTTCTCCTGCATCTTGAACTATTTCTTGTTTTGAAAGAACATTGATCTCCTTTCCAGAGTCCTGGTGCTTGACAGATTCTAGAAAATCACTTCCTTTTGCTTCTTCATCCTTGTTTAAAGAAACAAGATTGCTTTGCAGTTTGGACTGACATTGCAATTCCTGCTGTAGATCTTCTATTTTATTTCCAAGCCCTGAGATCTTTGACCTCAATTCCTTTTGTTCTTCTATTGCTCTGCTGGGCATCTCTTGCTTCAAATACTCTAAAGTCTTAGAATTCTGTTCTTCTTGTTCATGTGCAAATTCTGTTTCTAATCTTCCAAGCTTTTTGCTAAGTTGCCTTTGTTCTTCCTCTGATGTTGGCATTTCTTCTCTTTTCCTTAGCTCCATCTCATGGCTGGATTGAATCTTCAGAAGTCTCTCACACAATTCATTTTCTTGCTTTTTCAGGTCCTGAACCTCTTGCTGAAGTTGTTTTTTCTCCAAGATCAACAAGTTCACATGCTCCTTGTAATTTGTCTCTAGAAGTTTCTTGTCTTGTTCCAGTAATGAAGAGATTGCTTTCTCTTTCTCCAGCTTTTCTTTCCATTTTGCTTGGACCTCAATGCCTTCGTGGAGAATTTCATTTTTGTCAGATTCCCATTGAGATTTCTCATCTAGCTGCAGCCTGGAGAGCTTACGCAATTCTTGTTGATGCTGCTCCTCAAGTTTGTTTATGGTTTCCTCATACTTTCTTGCAAGTGTTTGTTGTTCAGTAGTGAACCATTCCTCTTTTTGAAATATTCTTCCATTATACTCATTTTCCATTTTTATCCTAAATGTGGTCAACACAATACATTACTGAAATTTCTACACATTCAGGGACAAAGGATTGTAGACCACCTACTGTACTGGTTTTTAATTGTCTTAGATCTGGAATGCAGTTTTAGCAGCAAACTGCAGCATGACTGTCTGTAATTTTTAGCCTGGTATTTTTTATTTTTAATCCTGATTAATTCCTCTCTCCTGCTTATTTTTCTTCTTCCTTTTAAAAAGGGGCTCATGTTCAATCAGGTTTCAGCCTATTAAGTTAAGAATAATGACCTAGCTACAGATTTTCTTAATACAGGATACTCTATTTAATATAATAAATTGTCATTTAAAGGGTAAAATACATTCTGAATGAACAGATTATCGGCTTAGAGTACAATGATCTCCTAAATAGCCTGAACAGATTCCAAAAATAAAAAGAGATTTTTGTCTTCTTAGGTTTATTCATGATGTTTAGAATTGATGAAGTCCATACTCAATTTGTGACTCACAAAAAGAGCTAGCCAGATTTATTGGACCAGTAAAACTGGAAGCAAGAGATGCTAGAAACCAAGAATGAGCATCTTGAAGCTCCAGATACGTGTAAGACCAAGAGTCCCATCCAATTGCCAAAATTGTGTCTACAATTTATTTCTTTGTTCATTGCTCACATTAATGGCCAACCCGCCTGAAAATAATTACGGGTGGCATACAAAAAACCCACATTCAATACAATATAAAAATAATACAAAGCAATAAATTAGGGACTAAAATAACAAACAGTGAGTAAAAATTCCCCAATGCACATGCTCCTAATCAACTGCTTGATTAGATCCAGGTTTTTAAGGCTTGTTGAAGAACAGAAGGATTGGAGCAGCCCAATTTTCAGATAGGATCCAGAGGGTAGGTGCTGCAACAGAGAAGGCATGCTGCCAAAGTCACATTAGATGGAATGGTTTTAAGGAAGGACCCCTGGAGCATGGCCCTTTTGGCAGTTTTTACCAGTCAGGCAGAAGCAATAGGAGAAAGGTGGTTCTTCAGTCAAGCCCTATGCCATGAAGGGTCTTATAGATCATAGCCAACACTTTGAATTGCACCTGGAATTATACCAAGGTGTGCTTATAAATGCCAAGGATGTTGCATTCTGGCCCAGTTGCAGCTGCCAAGTATTCTTCAAAGGCAGCCTCTTTGCAAGTGTCTACATATAAGATGACTATAAGGTGTTGCCCCAGTAGGTTAATTGTGACCTCTGGCCACAAAAGGCTTCTTCGCCTGCTGTAAGACAGGGGTGTCAAACTTGCATGCTCATATGACATATCGGGATTTTTCTCCCCTTTGCTAAACTGGGCGTGGGTGTCACCAGCGTATGATGCAACCCGCCTATAGTCTGGCAGTTTGACAGTCCTGCTATAAGTCATTTCAGGCCCTATGATGCCACTGGTCCTGAATTTCAGTCTATTGTATCAAAGACCTCGAGTCTCTTTATTTATTTATTTATTTATTAAATTTATACCCCGCCTCTCTTCACCCCAAAGGGGGAACTCTTATAGGTTATGATCTATAAGACCCTCCAAGTCAAGCATCCCAAAACTGAGATCTCATGTATTGTAAAACCATCATAAGGTGGTTTTAAATGAGACAATACATGAGAGTATCATGTATTAACCCATTCACAGTTAATGTTCACTTCTGTTGTGGCCCACCAGGAGCCAGTGGACCTGGCAGCAGATCTGGACAGTGAGGAGATTGGGGAAGAACATCGGCCAGTCCTGGAGTCTGGGGAAGGCTCTGATGAGTGCTCTGCATCAGAGGCAGAGATGGGGAAAGGGCTATCTGACAGTTATCAGCTGCCTTTGGAGTCGGACATCAGTGGGGCAGACGAACAGCTGGAGCCTGTTCCCAGTATGCGCATGCACAAAACTGCCAGGAGAAGGGAACAGCTAAGGAACAAGGGTCAATTTGGGAGTAAAGCCACAGGTGGATGGTGAATGGCCCCTCCCATAGGGCAGCGAAAGGGGAGTAGTGTTTGCAGGAGACAATTAGTTCAATTCATTAGGGTGAAGAACTGTTCCTGACTACTTGCCAAGTATTGTCTGCTATGGAGTGGTTTGGAAGATATCAGCCTGGCAGCTCTCCAAGCCTGATAAAGGTCTGTAGTTGTGAACTCTCTTGAAAGACTGTTGGCCAGGACTTTGCTGGAGAGGAGTTCACTTTAAACGAAATAAAAGGAGTTTTATCAGGACGAGGAGTCGGCTTCATGCTTTTGGGAAGCCTAGGTCAGAACAGATTATTAGGGAGACAATGCCTTCCCTACCTGCTGAAAGAAAAGGAAAAAAAAAACCAAGCTAAGACCCAGCGATTGGTATTCAATTTGGACAGGCCAAGGGTATCTGAGTTCTTTTAGCGGTGGTATCTTCGCACAAAAACAGCCTGATTAACTACAAATGAAAAATAAGACAAAGGGGAGAAAAAAGAAGAGGAAGAGAAAGGGTTGTTGAGGGAATGGGTGGGGCAGCAACAGCAGCAACATGGATTGTGAGAGTGGCAACGCTAATTGAAAGAGTAATCAGAAGCAAAGCAACAGTCAGGCAAAACAAACACAGAGTTTCAGAGGAAAATAACAATGAAAGAAGTCAGGCAAAGCACTGAGCACATGCACTTTAGAATGAAATGACACATTCAACCATATACTTCTGCATCTAGAAATCTGGTTGTAATTCTTTCCTTCTTTAAAAGATAGACTTTATCCTTTTTCTTCCCTGTAGTCCCATATTTCACTAGACTGACAAAGGAAAAAAAAGCCTCTGGCAAGCTCTTTCCTTGCTACCTAACCTCAGTGGAGTGAGGAGAAATATATTTATTTGGGAATTTAGCCAAATGCCCTCTGGGATTTCTTTTCTAGAGGTAAAGATTCTAGGCAAATGTTATGTGCTTTCTGACTGACATGAGCCTCTAGAGGTTTACTTGGCTAGGAGTGTTCATTACACATTTGATTAATTCAAGCAATGCTCCTTCGGTAATATATAATAAGGTAACTACCTGGAATTTGGAGTGTCAATGGCTAGCCATTGATTTTTTTTTAATCAACTTTATTTGCTACATGTTGTCCTGAAAGTTATAGCCATATGTAACAATTCTAAGGCAAGCAGAAAAATCAGTTTGCACCATTCCAAAAAATTGGTTAGCTCCATGCTCAGTTTTCATTATAAAGTATAGCATCCGTAGTTCACTTGAATAAGCATACATTATTCTATACCAGGAGGGTCAAACTCAGTTTCATTAAGGGCTGCATCTGGGTTCTGTTTGACCTTAGGGGGCCCCGGAGGCAGGGTGTGTCTGGGTTGGGCGTGGCCAGCTTGACATCACTCGTGTTCGGGTCACCCATCCCAGGGTCCGTTTTCAGCTGCAATGGCCTCCTGTAGCACTCTGCAAGTGAAAATGGAGCTCAGGAGGGGTGCTAGTGACTTTGAGCTGGTAGAGGCACTGTGGGTCGGTCCTTCACTGTATCCATTGTAGGCCCACGGGCCAGATCTAAGCATACCATGGGCCGAATCCAGTCCGGGGGCCTTGAATTTGACACCCTTCTTCTATACTATTCTATCACCTTCATTTTCCACAAACTTGTAAATTAACATAGATTAGGCTTTTTTCACATACCCAGGACATCCACACAATGCATCAAATAAAACAGTGATATTCTTATATATTTTATATGCCTAACTGGAATACCAAAGAAATATCAGAATGTCACACAAATAGTTACAACTGTCTAAAATATAATGAATAAGACAAAAAACATTGCAGCATTTCAGTACCATGTCAAAAGTTGATAATTAGATCTTAAAATAGTGTAAGAAGATAAGTTTCATATGTTCAAAAAGGTTTAACAAAAAGGTTTCTCCAAATAAATATTTTTCTAGCAGTTCATATGCATGCAAGTATCAACAAAAGAAAGTATCATTTGAGACCACTATAGGAACACTATTTATGCAAGTTTAACTTAAGCATCCAAGTTTCCAACAGTAGAAACTCTGATGCATTCCTAAGCATGTGTTCTTTCCTTTCTATTGGCAGAAAGTTACTGTGAAAAAAGTAACTTGTTTGGGAAATGGAAACCTGTAGTGAACACCCATCAGTGTGCTTTAAGCAATGTACTAGGATTGAAGCTTTGATTACCTAATGTGCATCTTCAATTGAAACGCATTGCTGAATGCAGGTTGCTTCTGGTGATGACTATGCTGACATGAGTATTGTTCATTGCTGGGCCAAAAATATAATGATGAACCAAGAAGAACTGATCAAAAAGGATAACATGTGATAGCAACAAGAACATATGAGAAAGGTTGATGAACTGATTAAGGACAACTGACAGACTACTCGAAGAGAAATTTCTATGAACAGTTCTTCAGAGGTTTCGTGAAAGATGGCTTCCACCCGAGCTGACAGCACAAATGAAAGCTTCAAGAGTTGAAATTTGCAACAATTCTTGTCATAATACACGAATGAATTTTTTACAGCATCATAATAACTGCTGAAATATGGGCTCATCATTGTGACACAGAAGTGTAGTGTCATTCCACGGAATGGAATATAATCGCAAAACTAAATAAATTCAAAACTCAGGCTTTGTCAAGAAAATTCATAATACAGATCATGTTACATATAGTCCTCAACTTATAACAGTTCATTTAGTGACCATTCAAAGTTATAATGCTCTGAAAAAAAGTTATTTATTACCGTTTTTCACTCTTACGACCATTGCAGCATTCCTATGGTCACATGATCAAAATTCAGATGCTTGGTTCATATTATGATGGCTGTAGTGTCCTGGGGTCATGTGATCAGTTTTTGCTAGCTTCTGACAAGCAAGGTCAATGGGGAAGCCAGATTCATTTAACAACCATGCTACTAACTTAACAAATGCAATGATTCACTTAACAACTTTAGCAAGAAAAGTCATAAAATGGGGCAAACTCAGTTAACAAATGTTTTCACCTAGCAGCATAAATTTGGGGTTCAATTTGTGGTTATAACTTGAGGCCTACTTATATTCACATGGATCTTCTTAAACCAGGTACCATTAACTTAGAACTTTATATTATAACACTCAAAACTCTGAGTCTGAAAGCAATGACGGAGTAGAGTTTGGATCCACAAGAAAGAAAATCTATCTGCAATGCAATAATGTTAGGCTTCACAATTTACAAGCTATCCAAATGGCAGTTGCAAAGTATGTAGCAAGTGAAGATGATTATGTGAAGTAAATACAGGTGATGATAGATTACAAAACTATTGTCAAAATACCCTTATTTAAAGTTATGAAAGTATTAGTTTTCTTTCAACTCTTATATATTTAGATAAATTACTGCAAGGTTTAACAGGAAAGGGTGGGCTTTGGTTCATGAAATATATATTGTCAGAAGACAAAAAAAGCCCACATAAGATAGGAAACGTATAGCTTATCTTCCCTTTCTTGATAGGATCCCCATTTTTAAGAGTTCTGCCTATTTGATTTGATAATTATATGTTTAGCACCATGCAGACATTTAATGAAATATTTAATGAAACGTTATTACTATGCCATCTTATTTGACATAAAAGCAATAATGTTTCTGATCTAACCCATACCACTGAAATCAATAGCTCTGTGGCCATGTATGGCATGTTGCCCTTACACTGTAAGCAACATCTTATTTTACTTACACATTTTCCACACGGACTCGTTGATAATCTGAAAGAATGGCCCCTACTGAAACAGCTTCCACCTCTTCTTTATCCTGCAAAAAATGCATATATAGAATTTAAAGTAAATCTGCAAAGCAGTAACAAAAAAATCTTCAGTGCATAAATCAGTAGCCATTAACAAGAGATCCCTTTAATTTCATTTAGGTGGTTTATAAGTTCTTTGGATCTGGATAACATTTTATATAGTAAATTGTAGTTTTATTATGTTACACACTATATGGAATAATTTGAGTATTACAGTATGCCTACTGAAAATTCTATTTTCTGTAAGCAACATAAATACTATTGATATATTTTTGATAGATTATTCTAAATCTTAAGATTTTCAAAAATTTGTTGTATATAACATAACATGCAAAATACCTGAATTGGCATTATTTCACTTATAAAGCTGTTGCAAAGGGGTTCAGCAAATAACCCTGTATAATTGTAGTTTGTGACTTGATTATGAACTTCATTTTGTTCTTATAAGAAATCTCAAGCAAAAGTAGATGGGATCCTCATTCAACAATACATTGAACATCTGTTTGAATTTACAACAGTGGTGAACAAGTGGTTATTATGACTTCTCCTTGTACTTAGAATCATTGCAGCAGCCCACAGGCAAACAACTGTGAACTGCAATCTTCCCTGCCAACTTCCAACAAGCAAAGTCAGTGGGGAAGCCAGCAGGAATTCGGAAGTTGTACTCATGTGAGGCCCTGCTTAACAACCTGCGTAGACCTCACTTAACAAAAGCAACTGGGATTGCTGGAACTGTTGTCAATAAGTGGTACATCATGTGGCTTTTTTATTAGCGAAGACTACCTATAATGGATGCAGTCCTTCACAGCAATCTTCCACTGCTTATTTCTAAAAGGCATTACTTGCTTTTCTGAGCTATAGGAACAAGTCTACTATTGCCATGTTTTGGAAAAATCTCTTCCTTCCCATTATTGCTGTGAAATATGAACTCATATCAGTTCACCAAAGTGTGCAAAACTAATATACTACAGTTACAGCTTTAATGCAAAAGAAATGTTAAAAATTGTACAATTAATCATTCTGTTATTAGCATCAGGACAAATATCATCAAAGTGTGAGGTTAATTTCCCATTCAATCAGAAAGCAACATTGATACTCAAGGATTAGAAAACAATGCCAGCAAGATATGGAAACCATACAAAGATGAATAAAAGTATTCATAGTATTAAACAACCAGTATATGCAGTTATTAACAAAACAGAGCAACAGGGAATTTGGGAAGGACCCAAATGTAATTTACCCTGTATACAGTCAAAGCTATGGAACTTGCCACCACAAAAATAGTGATAATTATCAGCAGGTTTAAAAGTGGATTATACACATTCAGAGAGATTATGCTACTAATGGCTATTAATCATATTGGTACCTGGGGAACTGCTCTATCTTAGCTATAAGCTTCCCATAAATATCTATTATAACACTTTAAGAGCAGAATGCAGGGCTACATAAGTATATTAACTGATTCAGCAGGATTTTCCCCATTATTTTATTTAAACTATATAAAACCTCATTAAATTTTACAGGAGGCGTGTATACTTTTCATTAAGTAATTTTTAACCTTCAAATCTTCCACTACCCCTTTTACAATCTGATAAGTAGGGAGGATGCTTTCTGAGTTTCTTTCTCTACTCATTATTTAGCTGTGGGTTATACCTTCTCTTATATGACCATTCCTGCAGACTCAAACTTGACACAGATAAGGAATATTGTGAAAAAAGCAACCCACAAGTGCAGCTTTCCTGGAACTACAAAAATGCATGTCATATTGTCCTTTATCAGTTATGAAACAATTGAAATATTAGATATAATGCAAGGCCAGCACAAGGGAAGATGCATAATTATGAGTTATTTCCTTAGAGAAATGGAGCCACTTGCTACAGTCAAACAATTTTCTAATTAAAAGCAAATTTAAAGGAAGAATGTCT
>JANHGC010008223.1:284836-295610 GCA_027560395.1 Boaedon fuliginosus
CTTGAGCCTGGTGGGATTTGATCTGACAACCTGCTGAACAAGTCAGCAGAGACTGCAGTGCTGCATTTAGCCACTGCACCACCGAGGCTCTTCAGGGCATTGCAACCATCATAAGTATGAGTCTATTGCCAAGCGTCTGAATTTTGATCACATGACAATGGGGATGGTTATAAGTGTGAAAACAACCATAACTCACTTTTTTCACTGCTGTTGTAACTTCAAACAGTCACTAAATGAACTATTGTAAGTCAAGGACTAGCGGTAATTAGTTTCACTCTTCCCATTTGTACATTATCATGCTTATCATCATGATAAATAGGCAACATTAATCTAGTCCCCACTATCAATCCAAAATAATAGGGTAAATTACAAAGCATTGTAGGTGCAATAGTCTCAAGCATCAGAAGAATCCCTGATTTAATAACACTGAAATAATATATGAAATAATAAGAATAGAATCACTGAAACAATATATGAGGAATAGTTCCAGTGCTGCTATTCATATAACATATAAAAAAGGGAAATGAGTTTCATATTCTGCTTGGAGGGGGGAAGAAATAATTTACGAAATATATAATATGTGGTTTATTTATTGAGTTTGCTGTGAGGATTGTTATACACTATAATTTGATATATACAGCAATTTAATCTCTAGGATACCATCACCATGCAAACCATTTTTGAATCTACAGATTGGTCTGTTATTTAATCTGCTAAACGTTTTATTTTATATCAGTTTCAGTTAACTAATAACAAACTTACCAAGTAAATGTATCCACCTTTCTAGTAAAATCAATGTTGAGTAGGTAATTTAAAATAAAGTCCTCAATCCAAGTCCAGCCAAATGGGCTGGACTTCAATACCTGAAACTTCTAGTCAGGACCAGCTGGAAATGGCTACTCCACTATTGAAAGAATCAACCTACTTGCTAAAAATCTATACATATTTCCACAAATGATAGTCACACTGAACATAATGAATTGAACATAATGAATGAACATAATGAATGAATGAAGGATTCAAATAAATTATTACTATTCAGTAGAAGTTCATTATAATAATAAAAGACTAAGGAGAAAAAATAATTCTAGTGGCAATGTAAATGTGCCAAGTAGAAAATGTGAATGGATCTATAGTTGAGAAAATATATTTTAAAAGTTCTGTTTTAAAAGATATTATGCTTATAATAATATATAAGCGGGTAAGGTAAATAATGGGTAGCAAAGTAAGATATTAGCACACGGATTTGGATTCTATGTATCTCTTGCTCCATGTAATTGTGCAAAGGAATAAACCATGTTTCACATTGATACAACAAATATCATCTCAGTTTAGTCTCTACTACAGTTAAAAATGTAAATTATAAACTATAAACTCTTCAAAACATATCATCAATACATTCTTAAGAAACATGTTTCATAAGACTTCCAAATTTACACATTTTGGACCCATTTTTGGAACTATAGAATCAATGGCACATACCACCTATTGAAGACATTTGTTCCTGATCTACTGCACAACTGAAGATGTCATTCTTATAATACAATACCAAACTGCCTTAAGCATTATATCTAAATTGACTGGGGAAATGAGGCGGGGTATAAATCAAATCAAATAAATAAATAAATAAAACAAATCAGGAGATTAAATTGACAGTCTATCCATTAGGAGCACTGCACCAGAATATTACCTCAGATGTGTATACCAAATAGTATCTACTATACTTTCTAGCATTATTTAACCTAACAGAATGAAGTAAATGACTTAGCTATTAAAACAAGACTAACAATCATAATAAATGCACTATATTTTTAGATGCATAATTAAGTTATTATGTTCTTATATTATAACAAACAAATATTTATTAATGATCAAATTAATGGTTGTGCTATGTTTTGGGAAAAATGGAAGGAAGATTAAAGTGCACAAAAATCAAGTGTGTATTTTCTTATAATTGTATGCTTAGTATCTATAATGTATGCATACTGTGAAGATATGAACTGGTTCAGCATACTATCTCAGTGCTATTTAACCCATCTTTTGAATATTTGTATTCGTAGAGTTTGTCAGTATGCATACATTATGGTTGTAGGATCACTTTGTTTTGCACTGAGTTTCAGTTCAGGGAGTAAAGTTACCAAGATGTAATGACAAATTTAATTTTTCATCTGGTTTCTCAACCATACTGATTAGGGCTGAGAAGGTATGACTAGCCCAAGGTAACGAAGCTGCCTTCTATGCTGAAAGTCTCCCTGTTCCTAGTGTAGGGGTGTCAAACTGATGGCCGTCGGGCCAGATGAGTCACATGCAGGCCACACCCACCCAGGCTCTGCAAATGCAAAAAATGTCACGATACATCATATGTCACATGAAGCAATCGAGTTTCACACCTGTGACCTAGTGCAACACCTTAAACATTATTCCACACTAGATATGTTGTTAAATATTTATGGATAGATGGCTGAATGGCTGGATGAGGAAGAGGGAGTTTTTGCAGTCAGACTATTCAAATCTAGAAACCTTTCCCAAATCATCCACTACTATCTTTACTGTAGGGGTGTCAAACTTGTGGCGTCACATGACATATCGGGACTTTTTTCTCCTTCACTAAATCATGTGTGGGTGTGGCCAGCATGTGACACATCTGGCCCACGGGCCAGGAGTTTGACAGCCCTGCTTTACTGTATTTTTCAGCACCAAGTAAAAATACATTTTTTCAGTAGTTTTTTCAACAGAGTTTAGTATTTTGTGGCTCTGGAAAATTTACTGACTTTACAGATGCTGCAAAGTTATTATTTTTATTATGTCTAAAATAGTTTTATTATCCTTTGGAACTTTTAATGAATATTGATTTAGACTTTATTTAAATAAATTAATGTCAAATTTTGCAAAGTTCCTTTACCAATTTTTTTAAAAAGCCAAATGGCAAGATGCCTGACTCTGAATTTACCCAGATTTCCATTAGTAACTTTTCATATTTAATTATTAAATGGAGATCATAAGTCTAGTATAAGACAAAAGGACTCTTGGAATTTTATAAGAATCCAAAGACTGAAACAATTTTGTTTCAACTCCTTCAACTTCCAATTCAAAAGAATTACATTTTGAGCAACAACAACTGCAAATTTATAACACACTGCAATAATTATTTCCCAAATATGAATACAAAATAAGTATTGCTTCAGACCGATTTCTGCGGTTAGTTGGCATCTTCCAATGGGTGTAACGTCAGTTCTCATAATCCCTAATCAGCAAAGCCAAAACAAACTCAGATCAGTGTACTGAGAAAAAGAGGAGTAAGTTTAGCATTTGTTTCTACTTTGTTAACAAGCCCAAAAAATTATCAAAGACTGCTATTTTAAAATATTACCCTATCTTTTTAAATTAAACATTTGAAGCTACCTACGTTAGCAGCTTAATGTTGTATTACTATTAGTAAAGCTACTGATATCTCATTCTAACATGGGAAAACACTTGGACGATACCTGTATGACTAAACATTTGAAGGAAAAGCCTAATGATTGACAGTGCAATTTACTGAAGAAGTTTGTACATCGTTGTACATGATAATATAGTTTTGTTTGGCAATGATGTTTTGTGAATGTATGGGTTACGATGCATAAACCCAGCCAATTTTGGTTTGTTTAGCAAACTGTGGTTAAAAACATAGCTTTACACAATGTGTGAACCCTACAATTGTGTCAGCTGGCTTATCTTCATTAAAAGTCTCTAACCAAATGCTGGATGATTTATTTCTCAGAGAAAGGGAATAGTCTAGGAGGCTATTTGAATACATTGTACTCACATCTAGATAATCAATTCTTAAGTATAAGTAACTGGCCGTAGGGAAAAATTAAAGTCTTTCTTTTCTTTTCTTTTCTTTCTCTCTTTCTTTCTCTTTCTTTCTTTCTTTCTTCCTTCCTTCCTTCTTTCTTTCTCTCCCTCCCTTCTTTTCCTTTCTCTTTCTCTTTCCTAATCCCAAACTCTTATTCTTGTTCTTACAAAGTACCCAATTATGTATTGAGGTAAGCAAGTTTTCAAGTACAATTTTAGAAGTATTTAAATGACTTCAGTTGTAAAAGCATGGTTATTGAATTTCTTTCATAAATGCAATTGATTCCATATATTTATATCTTTGAATTTTCTTTCAGTGAAATTAATATCTACGTAGAAAAAAAACACATCACTTATTTAGTCCAAGACAACTTGATAACATCTCTTTCAACTATAGTTATAAATATCATGCACAAACTTCCAAAGCAGAAGTTGTCAAGATTTAACATTAGCATTAATTTATGTCATAACTGACTGTTATTCTCCAGATAATAGCAATGTATTCAGTCCTTGCTGTCTGGAAGAAAATGAAAAGCAAGTTTGTCCTACTATTAATCATTTAATTTAATTGATCAATAATACATTTCCTTTCCTCCTCCTCCTCCTACCTCAGCCAAAAATAATCTTCTGGCATGGAAAAAGTTAGAACAATTCTCTAAGAAATACACTGTGTATTAGAATCATCTAATGGTACCACAAGTTTTCAAACCCTATCCCTTAAACAATAAGCAAACATTTCTGCATTAAGTTTAAGTCAACAAGAAAACTTTTCAAGAGAGGGCTGGCCCTATATAATGGCACTGGTTCTAATTTCAAATAAAATATTTCTTAAAAGCTAAAATAATGCCAGTCTTCACTGCACAAGCATGGACATCCTGCAAGATTTCAGGGCTTTGGGGGAGGGGATTAATTTATTTAATTTTGGATTCTGTCAATCCATTAAAAATAGGTGAGCTGACGTGATTCCTCATGCCAACTCCTACCTCATATTATTACTACAACTTTTTCATCCCTTTGGGAATGAAATAATTTGAGCTATTCTCCATCATGAAAGTTAAAAGACCATGTTTTCAAACAGGACTCAGATCTGCGTTCTTTTAGCCACAGATTCCAAAGCTTTCTCACTCAGGTAATCATTTCTATACCTACTTCTTCCTTTCATGAAAAACGTAGCTGTTGTTTTCAACTCTTCTGAACACAAACTATCTTACACAAATGTTTCACTCTTGGTCTATGTGACCTGATAAAAACATGTACATAAAAATATATATTAACTTCTTTTCCATAAAGTTTCTCCATTACTTATATGCTTAAATGAGAAGATAAAGCTGGAACAATCTTGAAGCCACAGCTTTAGAGCAAACTTGTTCTCATCTGAAATCAATTTTTCAGAACCTCTATGGAACCAATACCAATGTGGATCAGTATATCGATCTTCATTATGCATTGTGTTGCTATTTTTGCAGTAAGAGATTGTACACTTAATTTAACAAGCAGCCAAGAAAGAGATTCAGAATAAATGGGAGAAAAAAAGAATAAAGGTGCCAAGTTTGTTTCATCTATGAGTTTGCTTCCACTGACTGCACATACAGGATACCACATGTAGCATAAAATCTTTTGTTTTGTGTGTAATATTTAGCCGATGCTTCTTCTGTCTGTTTATTACAGTGAAGGTTAAATGCCTACACTGCATTCACAGGAAGCTCACAATTTCCAAAACATTATCTCAGTCATTCCCTTAAAGTAATTACTGTAGTGGGGATAATGCTAAACACCAAACCAGAAGAAAACAAAATTATCTATGAGCATAAGCTATAGCCACAGGTATCCAAGTCAGAAATGTTTAAATTTGGAATGAACAACCTTCTGGTGGCCTCATTTTTCCACCTACATTTCTGTTCAAAGCAATGGTCCATTTCCTTCAATCAGTGTGCATGCTAAAAATATTCTGCTGAGATCCATAACTGATCTCTCTGTAGTTGGGTGCCTGTTAAACACACCATTGTTCTACAAAGGAAATCCAAGTTTAGAAACAACATAAGAATTATTATATTCCTAGTTACTGTTGAAAATATTCTAAGTATAATTTCTCTATTAGAACAAAAACAATAAGCATCCTATTTGAAATTCATCCGTCAACTTTTAGACCAATAGTCACGATTGTCTCATCTATTCCAGAAGGGATATTTATATGAGAAATCAGCCACAAATACAGAACCTCAAAATCTAAGCAATATACATATAAACAATCTGTTTTATAGAGATTATACAGTGATCAAGCTTTCTAGTTTGAATATCATAATTCAAATAAGTATGATCCACTTATTTAAAATGGTAGAGAGACATAATATTATAATTTTTACATTTTTATCAATATTTTAATGTTTTAAGATCTATGGAGATCTATGGAGATAGTACAAAAATACCTAATCAATTGTATTAGTCCAACAATTCATTATATATAAGGGAATTTGGATGCCTAAATGGAGCCTTCTACTTATATTGCATGATCAAATCAAACCAAAAAGAGGCAAATGGAAGAGTCTAACATATATAAGTAGAAACATTCTAATTAAGTATGGGCAAACTACCTTTCTTTGCAGAATTCTTAGAAAAGTCTTGAATTTTTATAACTAACTTTGACTGCAATAGTGAAAATACTTAAAGCTTGTTTAACTATACTCACATCTAATCATACTACTAGAAGGAAACATGATACCAACTGACTCACTAGTGCTCATTCCAATAAGCCATTTTTTACATTATATCACCTTCTATCAGTTATGTTTCCTACTTTCTAAAAGTGCTATCCTGGTAATGTAGTGTATCCATGATGATGCTTTAAATAAATAATACAATGTAAATAATAAAGTATGTTCTTTATGACCTTCCATTAAAATTAATGGGCTGCTCACTACAGTGAGCCCCACAGTTAAGTACACAAAAAGTACAAAACATAAATTGGTCAAAAGAAAAAAATAATGTATCAGCAGAGTAAAATCTGGAATATACTGGATCATCATACCATTCTGGTGTATTTCTTAGCATAAATTAATAAATAATTTTTACAGCAATAATAGGATATTTGAAGCAGGAAGCAATAATAAAGAGCAGAACAGGCTATAAATTAAGCTAATTTATAAACTATAAATTCTTTCAGGTTTATTCTCTTTTGGAAACTGAACATATAGCAAAAGTACAGATCATTAAAAGAGAATAGGCCATTCTAGGCTTGATGTATACCAGTTTAATCTGTGTATTTAAAAAAAGAAATTGCCATACACAATTACCTTGACAAGTTTCAGAAGCTGATAAAGATCTTCCACTTCATCACCCTCACATTTTGTGTAGATGCTGCCTGTGTTAACGCTGGTACCCTTAATCATGTGGCGGTAGAGTGGCAAGCCCATAGCTGCAGCATATAATTCTATAGCTTGATGTCCCACTGTTTGATACATGTAACTGTCCAGTTCATCGAATCCTTCTGAAAGGCAAACAAAGCATTGCTACATTATCGAATGTGCAGTCAAGAACATTACTCCAAATACATATTAAATTGTTTATAGCACTCCTTTTTTTTAAACTCCCTTTATACAATAAAAATATTTCATTTCAATTATTCCCAAATGCAAAACACAGAATAATACTGAAAACATTCCAAGCATCTTTAAAATGAATAAACTTTATCAACTACAGTCACAGCTTCCCTGTGCATGGAGATTATTTTTTTTAACATGCACCACCAAAATTCAGTATATTAGGAGTCAGCCCAGGATGTCATCATTCATTCGTTTCTTCCTTCCTTCCTTCTAAAAAATCATTGACCTTTGTATAAGTCCTAATGATATAAGTGCAGAAACAATCATATGGTTTAAAAAAACTGTAATAAAAAAATCCTGGAAGTTAACAGTTTCTGCTTGCTGCTGTTCTGAACCCACTAAGTGGGATAACCTGCCACAAAAGCCAAAATCCTGTGATAAAGACCAGCAGGTACATCACTTGTACTATAGCTTGCCATAATAAGAATCATGAAACATTAAGAACTGCCCTTGAAGTGTTATTGCCCTGTCTACTTGATGGTGCTCTAAAACCTTTGCAACTTTAAGACTTGTGGACTTCAGCTTTGCTGGCTGAGGAATTTTGGGAGTTGAAGTCCACAAGTCTTAAAGTTGCTAAGGTTGGAGACCCCTGGCCTAAAAGACAGCAACTACCATTTCTATTATTGTACAAGCCTTTTCTGAATCTTTCTGGCGGAAAGATATAAATGCTTTTAAGACTGAAATAATACTAAACAAACTGTTATAATAAGTCGTCCTGGGCACATCCTAAATTGGAGGAAAACCTTATGGACTCTATAAATTATGGGTTGGAATGAGTTTCCTTCATACTACCACTAGTGCAAAAATTTATTCAACCCACTTCTGACTTTTGGTAAGACAGTAGGAGACTGAGAAACAAAATAGTCAATAAATTATTCTTCTTCACCAGGAGGAAGGAGCACCAGTAAAGTACCCTTGCTCCACCAGTAAAAGTATCACAAGTTTTCAACAGATGGAAGAATTCCTTGTATTCTTAGTAAAATTACCATGGATCCATGCCACTAAACCAGGAGTCTCCAAACTTAGTAACTTTAAGACCTGTGGACTTCAGCTTCCAGAAATCCTCAGCTAGCCATGGTGGATGGGGAAGACCACAAGATTTAAAAGTTGCCAAGTTTGGAGATCCTTGCTTAAAACTATATTAATATTTCCATTTGGTTAACCAAATTTGTATCTGTTCTCTAGGTGTACACCTCAGTACCTTCATATATCTTGATAAAAGATAAACATGTTTTTCTGAGTAAACTTGCATAGATACAGAGTTCTGATCAAAATATTATTAGATGTATGGCACATATCAAAGAGCTGATCCAAAGTAACCTAACCAGCTTTAATGACAAAAAGAGGACTATAACTCAGTGTCTCTCAGTTTCTAATTCACTAATTTAACCATTACACAAAATAGGTTCTAAATTGTTATAAATGCATTATCAATTTGGATAATTTCATTTAAATTTTTACAAATCATTCATTTGTATGAAGTGTAAACACAAAATAATCTCAAACATTGGCAATGTTTTATTTCAAAATTTCACAAAAATGCCCTTTAAATTAACTCCTAATTTAATATTTATGTAATTTACTGTAACTTCCAATGAAGGTTTATGATATCTCATGCACAATAACCCTTAAAATAATCATGTAGCTTAAATGGCGACACTGGTGTTTCTGGTGAAGATTAATGTTTAAAACAAATATAACACAGAGAACTGCAGTACATTATCCCAGCTAATTATTTCCTATAAACAATTTATCTGGGGACTTGAGTCTTACCCAGAGCAATTCTTTTCACAAAAACTTACCTTTTTACCTGTGCATACATACTGCCAAGCAAATATAGAATTTGGAATACTTTTTATACTGTGTAATTATGAACTACACAGACATAATCTGATTTAGTATAAAGTAATTTCCCATGCTCCTATGGGAAACTCTTAACAAGTTCATACATTTTCCACTTTTGTTTGACAAATAAAATGATAAAATATTGGCTCTAGATGAAGAATTCAAAGGTTTTTAAGAGGAAATATGGAATTCTTACCTTTGTCTTCAGTAGGCCTTAAATTGGCTAAGGCAACAATCTGATGACCAGCAGCAACACAATGCATCATATTGTAAGAGCTGTCTTTTCCACCGCTAGAAGAAAAAAAAAGGGTTGTGTTATCTGATAATTAAACAAACTTTTCAATAAGAACTCTCTTGAAGTGAAGTTTATATTTGCCTCAAAATGGTAGTGAAATTATTTACTTAAAAAATGTCAGTGCTTTTCAACTAAATAATCAGTATGTTTTTAGCTTTTTTTCCAGGTGAGTCACTAACCATGTTAATGTATATTTTTTAGCTGGATCACCTATACCTTAAATTCAAATCAATTAGGTAAGCAACATTTGAAGCAATAGCTTCATTCTCTTTAATGTCACCAAAGGTTTCTAATCTATGTTATTATTTTTCACATGTAAGTGAGAAATGAAAGTACTATCTGCACAAGAGGGTACAGGATAATAGTTAAAAAAGCAACTTCTGACTTTCTAATATGCCTATTTTGGGCATGTTTTTATAACTATCTCCATGTACAAAACAGATTTTATATCTACCATATCTCGCAGGTTGGCAATTTAGGAAAACAAATAATTTATCAGGGAAAGTAAGAGTAGGGTAAGAGATGAAATTGATTTAATCACCTTGACTGTATTAAAAATGCAGCACCATTCCACTTGAATTCAAATATTAAAAACAAATGCACAGCCAGAAAAAATATCAACAACTAAAAATCAAGCTTTAAAAGAGTTATTGTTAAACCTTCAATGTCAATGACTTTTTACAGGCTGAAACTAGAATGCAAATTAATGTTGTGTGGGTGCAAGACATCCATCAGAAACAATTTAGATACCAAGGATATTAGACAGAATGAAAGGCGCTATATTCTAGACTATTTGTGAGCACAAATGTTTGATTCATAATTGCCTCATTTTGAAATATGCTTAGTATTTCTCAGAGTATGACTGCCCTTTAAAAATAGCATACTTACAGTATTTTTTGGAATTAAGGTGCACTTTTTTCCTCCCTAAAAGAGGGTGAAAATCTGAGTGCATCTTATACTCTGACTGTGGAGTATAGGAGGCGGAAAATGCGAGGTACGGATGCCTCAGGAGGCCAAATAATGGGCCATTTTCGCTCGTTTTTTTGCAGGAGCATCTGCATGCCCTGGGAACTTACTTCCCCTTCCCCAGAAGCATTCTAGAGGCCAAAACAGGCCGTTTTGATCCAGCTTTTGCCTTTGGGGGTTGGGGTGGGGAGTGAACAGCAGAGCATGCAGATGCCACAGGAGGCAAAAGAACGAG
>JANHGC010008223.1:325797-340904 GCA_027560395.1 Boaedon fuliginosus
TGATGCACGCCAGGTCGGCCCTCTCCTCCAGGATTAAATCCCGGATTAGAGGGGCTTTCTTTACTACCGACCTGGCACTGAAAAGCAACAGCCGGAGCCCAGGGCCCTGCATTCCCTGGCCAATGGATCCTTGAGAAGAGCTCGTGGGGTCGGAACGCGGTACTGCCACCAGTTGGCGAGCACGCATTCCCCTGTAATGGCTAACCCACGGCTCCCGCCATATCTGCCTCTCCCAGTCACCACCGTGATCGGCCATCCCTCAAGCTCCATGGCGGACGCGGCCCACCCCGTATTCCCATCAACTACCGAATCCATCTGGTAGGATCGTTAACCCCTCCACACACTCAATCCTTACTCTCATACAATTACTTAAAAATTAATTAGATCAAAAAACAATTTAAAATACCTTAAAACACAATAAAATACAAAATTTCACAATTATAAAAATGTTGACTCTCTAAATTAAATTTTCCTTCTGGATTGCAATATTCTTAATTCCTTTGTTTCCTCTATTGATCTTCATCTGTTTCCTCCCTCACTTGTTATCTGCCTTTCCCTCTTGTGGTCCAGCCTGGTGCTCCTTTCTCCTTTTAACTTGTTTAGTCTTTACAAATTCAATTTCTTTTGGATTCCTTGCAAAGTATGCCCGTAGATCTTTCTCCTGCTGCGCTCCTGCCATTGCCATCTCTCCTTCCGTGTCCTTCTGCTCGCATGTCTCCCTCTCCTTCACTCTTTCTGGTATGGTCATTTTAAATTCTTGGAACATTTTGTCCATTCTAGCTTAAATTCATGTTTAAATTTTTTAAATTCCTCCCCCATCTCATCAGTCTTGACCAGTATCGAACCACATTGGTTCCGTATTTCAGTGCACTTAGCTGATATCTCCATTCTGCTAGAAAACAAGGAACTTAAGTTTCTCCATCCGTCCTCCCAGCAAGCCAGCGTCTCAAATCTTAGTCAAATCTTAGGGTAGGGTAGGAATGCTGCTTCTCAATGTTAAACTTGCGACCCTTTTGTTCGCCGCCTTTTAGTAATTCGCAACTCACTTTCCCTCCAAGTTTAGTCCTGGGGTGCTTTCAGCCTTTGTTCCTTCTTACCCCATTCCGCAGCCAGCTGGAATCCTTCTCTTCTCTCCTGTCCCTTCTTCCCCAGAGAGGTTCCTGTTTGATAGCCGCCCTAAGGGTGCCATCCTAACCGATCCAGACCAGGAGTTCACGGGACGTAGGAGAGGGGATTTGCGTTTCCCACCTCCCTACTCCCACACTCATTTGCACCCCTCCCTTACAGGGAGGTTGAGACCCTCTAGGGGTCCTGGATTCGGCAGGCCTGGGGCAAGAGCAGCAGAGCCCCGCGTTCTTGCATCCAGCTACACAGGAGGTCCACCTGGAAGTCCAGTAATAAACAATATAATCTGAAGTGTCTAGCTCATTTCAATTCACTGTTGTCTAAGATGTTAATGTATAGTCAGTTTATTCCATCTTTCAAATGGCTGGCCTTTACTGTGTCCGTGTTTCTTACATTCTATGTTCCTATTGTAATTCATTGCATTTGTAGTTATTCTTTTTCAATATAGCAATATTGGCAATTAGCTATCTGTAAGGCTTTGATTTTATGAAAGGCATCACAAACACCATTAGGACTAAAAAAAAATCATCAGCTCTTCTTCAATAGCATTTTGATTGCTATCTGAACTGAGAGACCTATCATTCATCACTTTTATCTTCTGAAACAGGTGTGGTTTGGCATTGCCTGTTCCTGAAAAGTACAAAATGATGAACTGCACAAAATGATGGCTTTGTAATTGTGACTTAAATGGTGTACTCCTTCAGTATACATACTTATTTGTTTAGCTGGGATGATCTTCCAACCTTTGTTCTCATGCCTGCTGGAAGTATATATTCTTGAGTGTGTATTTAGTTCTTGATAGCCGTGTAGCGAAGGAAGCATCACATGAAAAGCCACATGGTCATTACTAATTTCTAGTTTATTAGAAAGAAGAAAAATTATCTAGAATGATTAAGAAGGTCATGAAATCTTTGGAAAACTGGTGCGTATGTCAGAAGAATTATGAATCTCCTATATTTCTGCAGGTTAATTCCAAATTTTAGAATGGAGGGTTCTGTTAAAAACACAGCAAGGTTGTAAGAAAACTCTTAGGAATCAGGACTGAATGGTATCTAAATTCTTTCATGTATGTGTGTGTGTATATACACACACACACACATATATGTTCAGTATATATATGTATAGACTCTTCATTCAACTATTGCATAAAGCTAGCAGAATTACATTGGGAAATTATTGATTATGAAGTGTCATAAATTTGGGAAATAAACTTTCAAGAAAATTATAGCTGTTTGGCTATTCAAATCTTTTTCATCAATGGATTGAACTCCCAATCTTTACTTAGGTAAAGCCACAGGTCTGACCCAACTGATCAGTTAATTTCCTATCTTAGATAAATCTGTGAGGGGAAATTCCTTTCCAACCCACGCTGGCAATCTGCTTATATTCTCAGCCTGATGATTGACATCCCTTTGAACCCAGAGAAGCACATATGCAAGTGTTTTTTTCTATGTACAAATTATTAAAAACATTTTTTGAGAAGTTAAATCTCTGCAAGATCACGGTACACACTGATATGCCAGAGGAAACAGGGGGTCAGTTTGTGAATGAAAAGGAACGGAAGGATTGGAAATAATGATAACAAAAAAACTTAGGTGAAGAAAGAAGGAAATTCAAATTAAGACAGCAAATGACTTGTGAAAGAATACAAATTAGGAAAATAGCATAGGGAAGAAAAAGGGAAAGCAAAGAATAAGTAGAAGAATAGAGAAAATAAGAATCAAATGTCCTGTGGACATTCTTGGCAAGGGAAAATAGAGAAGTAAGTAAAAGCAATCATTTTTATATTGTATGGTAAATTATAATTTAAAACGAAACAGACTGCCTATACAATGTTTTCTAACAAAATGAATACCCATGCAACTCACTACAGCACAAGAATATAAGCTATGAAAAATATGACACTGCCATACATTGAAAACATTTCAGAAATAACTCATAGATTAATATAGCCACATGAGATCACCCTAGCCTACAAATAAACTTCTTCAAAACATCTAAAATAAACCCCAAAAAACAAGAAGAAAAAAATAGGCATAATCAAAAACATATACTGTGAGGACTGTAAGAGGCACTATAAGGAACAGAAGACTGTTATAGTCTTCTGTCCCTTATAGTGACAGAAGACTAACAAAGTGAATCCACGAACTCCATCTAGAAATCAGAAGATATCAGGCCCAAGCCAAAGACGACACAGTGAAATCCTTTACTCACTTACACCTAAGGTCAGAATTTTGCCAAACTAAGGATACAACCTTCTGACCTATTAGATATGTCCTAATACATTCTAGGGTTTGGCTATCCCGAACCTCTTCCCACCCCCTCTCCAGCTCAAGACTACACAGTCTGTGGGTCTCTCTCTAGGAAAAATGGGCAAAATTCCCCATGCTTTTCCAGGTACACATTCCATCACAGAAGACTCAATGACAAATCCTTAATCTCAAAACATATGGGCAGACTTAACTATAGTTTCAACTGAGAAACTATGAGCATCCTAGATTTAAAAATGTTAGGGATTTGTTGACAACTTGGCACTCAGAATCATCAGCCATCAATAAACACATAGAGGTAAACCACATTTACACACCATTCAAAAGAGACCAAAAAAAAGTTAAAAAAAAAGACCAGAACACATCTTCAGTACCCAACATACAGATAAGCAGGTATTATCATCAGACAAACCATCAAGTGGAAAACAATACTCTATTAAGGAGAAAATCACACCCTCACCAATACAGGTAGGGCAAGCTACTTTATATATGGCCGCCTCGAATTACCCTTTCGGGTGAAGAGAGGCAGGATACAAATCTAATAAATAAAATAAATAAGGGTGGAGTGGATGCTATACTCACTAATTGGGTAATGAAGCATCTGCAAGAACACAACCAAGTTTAAAGGTTCGCCGCCTCGAGTTCCCCGAATGGGTGAAGAGAGGCGGGATATAAATCGAAATAATAAATAATAAATAAAAAGCACTAAGTACTCAGAAATCAATCTAGAATTTGGAATAAATTTCCAGGGTCATATTATGCATAAATATAGCTCTACATTATAGTAGTCTATAATGCTGAAAAAGATGAAGGTAAGAGAAGGGATCATCCTGCAGCAAGGTGGATGAACTTAACCATAATCACAAAGGATCCAGTTTTGGAAGACCTGAAGGACAGGTTCAGAACAGAAAATATTAGAGAAGGTCAATATATGTGGTTGGTGAGAGTTGATATCAATTTATAGCACACAATTGATCAATATAATATTTTGCCCATATTCAGTATGTTCAATCTTGCTTGGTACCATTGATTCTTCAGCTGCTTTGCTTTCTTCATCTGAATTAATTACATGACTTCTTCCATCTAAACAGGTTGAATTTGATTATGGTATTTAATGCTACATATAAAAGCATTGCTGAAGGCAATTTAGAATGCTACAATTCTTAATACTACTACCACTACTACTACTACTAATAATAATTTATATGCCACCCAATCCCACAGGACTCAGGGTGGCTCCCAACAATAGAATTCTTCTTGGATCCTGCCTAGACATAGCTCATAGAATCACAAAGATAATCAATCTGATCTCAATAAATAATGATGCCATTGAGGGCAAATGAATTTGACAGAAAGACAGAACAAAAAAGGGCAATATAATGTAATAAGTGCTATTTTTCACACTGTTGAAAAATTGCTTAAACATTGTATGTGTGTTTCAACTCTGCCAGAAATGTTGATGGAAAACTGAATAGGTTTGGATAATGAACAAATTTGTAATGAAGAAGCAATCTGCAACATATGAGCAAACTGTCAGGAAGATATAGGTGTGGCTGGACACCTTTGGCATGAGAAAGGGACACTTTTACAAAGTGCAGGTTGAAAATAAATTCACAGTGATACTTCTATGACTGCTAGAACATTACTCTGTCTAATTAAAAGCTACAAGATTTCAAAATATTTAATTTTTGTTGCCTATGGCTCTAGTGTTTTGCATACTTCGAAATATGAGTTAAAAGTAAGACTGAAAAATCTATGAAAGCCATATCCTGAACATGAAAAAACATTGTATCTATTAGTCTATTAATGCCTTTAAAAAAACTTAAAACTATTTAACACAAATCATCTCAATGTCAACAACCCATCATGGATAAACTATTTAATTAACAGAAGCCATCCTAGTATTTGGGAATTGAGTCTTGGCTCAGTTGTTGGAGCAGAAGGGCAATCCTTGATATGCAATAAAAAAACAGCTTTTCTTTAAAAAAACACACAGTATGAAATGGAGTCTGCTCAGTTTTAACTCTTCTTCAACCAGAAACTTTTCTTAGCATTTTCTTAGGATTTTCTCACATTTTGAGTTGAAGACTATATAGTACACTTGCCCAGCTTACTATAGTGCCTTCAAGAAACATTACAGGAAAATAAAATTGTACATTATTTATTTTATTTATATTTCTACTTTATTATTTTTTATAAATAAATCAGGGGGGTGCGGTGGCCCAGGCCAGGTTTGAGTGATCCACAATAGTTCTCATTACTTGTCCCAGCTCCTGTTCACTTAGCTATTTGAAAGCATGCAAATGTGAGTAGATAAATAGGGATGGTAACAGTGTTCTGTGTGCCTCAGTGTATAGTTATGCTGGCCACATGATCACAGAAATCTCTTTGGACAATCTTGGGTCCCTCAGCTAAAAAATAGAGATGAGCACCACGACAGGGGAACCTTTACGTTTACTTTTCAATAAATAAAATACTCCTTCCTCCTCCTATTTTCCACACAACAACACAGTAAAGTAAGATAAAATGAAAAAAGAGTAACCGGCCCATCTAATCACTTTCATACCTAAAGTGGGAGTAAACTCATGGTCTCTGAGTTCTGGTGCCTGAAGCATTACATCAAACTAACTTTAACTTACATTTAACTTTTTAAACTTTAACTTATTTAACTTGAACTGAAATATATTTATGATGTATAACTATAGCCTTTCACCCTTATAGGTAAAATTTATTAGGTGAAACGTATTAGGCAGGGGAAATTATATGGAAAGTGATATTCTCCCATGAATCCTGAACCTAAATTGCAAAAGGTACAGCTCCATATTATATTCACCAAGAAAGAAATTGGCAGCCAGTATAGGTTACATGTGGTTTTGGGGGTTCTGCGGCCTGAGACCACAACGACTGCCCAGTTCTGCACCAATTTTCAGGCAAGACAAAAAGGCACTCCACATAAAGGGCATGTATATGCTCAAGCCTGGAAGTAAACTCAATATTTTGCAATCAGTTCAGGGCTGCTTACAGAGTTTGGTAAAAAACAGTCCTGATGATGGCTATAACAATGTAATCCAAGCTCTGACTATTGTTTTCTGCATGTTGTACCCTATCACATGCTTTTAATATTGTTTTTTTTTTCCAGGAAAGGATGTTCTTGGAATATCCTATGCAACACAGAAAAGATGCTACAGACTGTGAGAAAAATTAACTTCTTTATTTTTGTGTATGTGAAAATAGGAAAGCTATAAATGAACCTGAAGCATTGATTAGATCCAAAAGTATATTGTATCATCAGTACTAGAACATAAAAAATGATCACAAATGGACTACTAATTAAATATTACAAATGAGTCCTATGCTACAGGTTCTAAATAAAAGCAGTAATAGATGCACCATTGAAAGAATCGGAATGGAACAATTCACCATGGCCAACTCTTCACAGGACAACTTGTCACAGCCAACTTGCTGTGGGACAACTTGCCATGGGATAATTTATTTTATGTATTTATTTATTATAATTTGACAGTCAGAAACAAAAACAGGAATAATATAAAAAACGATGACAGGGACAATAGGCACATAATCAGTATTGCAAGTTATAGTTTAAAAGAGTGATTAGTGGGTCTTAAATTATGAAGTAATGTTACATTTCTACGTATCCATGGCTGTGGCAATGACTTTATTGCAAGCTACATATATTTCTGTGAACACATATAATTATATTGAGAATGGTAACAATTTTTCAAATATCCTAAGCAAACCTGAAGGTTGCTTAAAATTTGTTTCTCTGCTGATTGCATCTATATGGACTACAACTAATGACTCTCCATGTATGAATGGATAGCATGTCTGTTAGTGTAGATCTTTATTTTTTAATAATTTCTATTTTAGACTGTTTTTAGATTTTATATTGATGTTAGAATTGTAATGAATTTATATGTAATTGTGAGCTGTCCGGAGTCCTCCGGGATGGGGCAGCATATAAATTGCATTAAATAAATAAATAAATAAATAAATAAATAAATAAATAAATAAATAAATAAATAAATAAATAAATAATATCATCATCTGGCAAGCAGAGCTACACAAATTGGGCTAGTGGGAATACATAGGTTGGGGAGGTTACTAATGCTTTCCTCATATAATCAACTGAAACAAAGTCACCTTCAGTCTCTGGTGTTCCAGATGGGTGATTGTTCCAGACTGTAGAACTGTTGAAGTGACAAGGCTTTCCATCACCCACATTTCCTAATTTCACACTTGAAATCGAGCAAGACTTTGAGGAGGCTGTTTAACTGTTAAAGTGACCAGGATTCTATAGGTAATTTTCTATACTGCAAAATTGCAGTGATTATAGGGAACCACCAGCCGATGCCTTTCCTTGAGATATCCCAACCAATCTTTCCTTAGCTATTGTCCAACACCTGAGATCAAAGCAAAATAGAACCTTTTCTGCTACAGCAGTCACTATTTCTATGGACATGTCCTATTTGCAAAATAATTACATAAACAAACAAACTGAACCTAGAACAAGAAAGAGGCTATGACTTGCCCAATCAAGGTGATTAGGAAGAGCACAGTGAATGTCTATGGGGTGTAAGGTATTCTCAGGTAATTCTGAGGCCTCATCTGGAAAGGCCTTTTGTCTTGGCTTATGCCTCAAATTCAGATTCTTCCCTTTGACTGATACTTCAGTCTACCATCATGGTTCAACCATCCAGTTATGATTCTGCCTGCTGCGTTTTGTGGTTTCAAACTCATTGAATGTATGCTTCTCTTTGAAAAAATTAAATAAAGACATACTTCATTGTAGCTTGTTCCTGGAGTTTGGTGATAAGGTCACAGAAATATCTGTGCCTTTGGCTCTGCCCCCTATTGTGCCACTGGTTGGTAACATGAGTACATATACAATATACCTGAACACCTGTAGGTGGGAGCGTGATGCACCTACTATAAGAGTCAGCGCGTGGGCCACATGTGTGCAGTTGGAGTACTTACCTTGTTGAGTACAGATGACCAAGGATGTAGTCTCTTGCGAGGCAAAGTCCATTCTTCCTTTATTCTTATTTTCTTCTGTATCCTGCAACAATAAAGACTTCTATTATTAAGAACCCATGGCTGGTAGTCTTTCCAAAGATCCTGACCTCTACAAATTCCTGACAGATACATTTCTCCTGTTATTTCTTCTCTTCTCTATATCTGTAATGTTTCTACATGAGCTCTAAGCATTTAAACATCATGCATACTGTTAATGATAAAAACATGTATAAAACACTTTTAAAAGGCAAGGAAAAAGAAAACAGGAAACTATACCAGCTTTGACATGGTTGGGGAGTTATGTACATAATGAATGGATATAAATTACATACATTCATAAACACAAATTGATCTATAAGGAAGGAGCTGAAGCAATGAGCTGAAAAGCAAAAGCTTGAAAGAACGTTACCATTAAAAAAAAGCAAGTAAAATAGCTAAAAACTGTATAGGTAAACCTCAGCTTATGACTGTAATGAAGTCTGACCGCTATAATCCGTCATAACCATCATAAAGTGGATCATCCTCATGTGCAACTTGATTTTATTTATTGATTTATTCATTTTTTTTTGTAGTGGTCATGAAACAACCCTCAAAATTGTTGAGCAAATTCATTGTCCAATGTGGGCCATTTTTGCCAACAACCAGAAGTAAACACTGTTTTTTTGGCAAAAAAAAATGTTGCAAATTGTGGTCACATGACTGCAGGGATACTGCAAATGATCATATGTTGTGGGTTGGTTGCCAAGTGCTTGAAATGTGGTCATGTGACCACAGGAAGAAGGCGGGGGGAGTCATCAGAACTTTGGAACCAGGTGTTAAGTACCTGTTGGGGGTCCACGGTAATTTTGAACTATCACTAAGTGACCAATCGTAAGTCAAGGAGTACCAGTACACACTCTATACATCTAATTTTACAAGTCTTACCATATGTACCGCACCATCATTTGTTTCAAGACTTTCTCATACCTACATTAGTCAGAATATTCTTAGTATATTAGAACTCAGTTTCACTTTCATCCACTACTTGCAATAGGTAGGCACTTAGTTATATAGTGATAAAAGAAATTCCATGTTCATTAAATAAAGGCAAGTCCTCCATTAATGACAATAAGTGGGACTGGAAACTCAATCATGAAGTGATGCACTGTAAAGCATGTGGTTATGCGACAGTGCCAACTTAGAAGAGAAGTGTCAGATGATGGCTTGCTGTAGCTGCGATGACGTGACGAAGCCTCTAGCATAAGTAGCCACAGATGCAGCCCATCCCTGACACTATTTGCATTCACGAACTTTAGCTTGTACGCGGGAGGAGGAATAAAGAGTTACCCATATCCAGCGCGTGTGGAGTCTCAGTTTGTTTTTCGTGAGCTCCCAGCTGCCAGGCTGACAGAAGTTCCAGCAATTTCAGCTGCAGTTGTTAGGCGAACCCTGTACAGCTGTTAGGCATGGCATTATGGGATTGCCATTTGCAATCTTCTGCTGGCTTCCTCATTGACTTTGCTCCTTGAAAGCCAGCTTCTATGATTGTCATAATTGCCAGCCAGTTGCCAAATGTCCCAATTGTGATCACATGACTGTGGAGATGCTGCAACTTTGAGGACCTTTCCTAAGTCTTCTTGTTCAGCACCACTGTAACTTCAAACAGTTACTGAACAAGTGGTCATTAAACAAGGATTACTTGCATTAGTTGTGCATTAAAATGTATACTTAGCTTAGGAAAACATTTTATAGAGGACAGCTCTTCAGGGTTGATCGAAATGTTAGTCCCCACTCTCAATCAATAGCTTATATCTTTAAGTAAGGCTATTAGCTGTATCAGAATTAAAAATCTCCATGCTGGGTAAACTTTTATAGAATCAGATTATTATTATCCAATCACCTGTAATCAAAACAATATGTATGATATAAATATTGACTCAAAAGTAAATGTAGCAACAAATCATAATTTAAGATAACTCTAAATCGTGGGCCATTTGAGGTGTAAAGACTTGTTGATTCATATATATTTTGATGTATGTGTGTTTTTTTACATTTGGCTCTACAGATGCACAATGAGCAGAAGAGGAATGCAATCAAAACAGATATTAAACATAAAGAAATGCTTTTATAAATGCTTAAGAAATCCTGATGAATTTTCTCCAATGATTTTCCGTAAAGCACTTCCTCAAATTCCATCAAAACAATAAATGTGAGTCAAAAACATATAATTTTATTGAAAAGTACATTATTCCAGGAGAATGGACAGCATTATTATAAGTGATAGAATGCTGACACGCTGTAATTATGAAATGTTGAGGGTGGGGGGAACCTCTCGTCTTAAATATGAGCACTCCTATTATTTTAGAACGCTATTGATATTGACAGCACTTAGTAAGTCCCTCAGGAATTCACCTTAAATCATCATCAGCCATAATTAGAGGAGCTTGGAGGGTGCCAGGGTTAGTTTGATCTTTATTTGCATTGGCACATAGAGTTTTCAGCGGCATCCACAGCAAATTTCATTGCAAATATTAAAATCCCTGTCCTGATAAGACAGAATATTTAAAGGAAGACTCAAATACGTACACACAGAGAGGACTTGAATATGATTAGAAACATTTCTCAAGCAGATTCAGCAGCTCAGAAGGCAGAAGCTCCCCAAAAGCAGAAATGGTGTGCTGATCATGGCTCAATTTATATGTATTTATTTATTTATTTGTTAAATTTATACCCTGCCTCTCTTCCCCAGTCAAAGGGAACTCGAGGTGGCTTACAACTTAAATACAATACAATCAATAAAACATTATAAAAAAACATTAAAATAACTATAAAACTCTAAAGACTTTTTACCCCAGTCATGCAACAGAGTACTGTACTCTGGCAAGCAGCAGATAGTGGTAGGAGAAAAGCTAAATGTGATTTGTTATGTTATAACTAATTAATTGCCACTAGTTCTATTTTTAAGAACTTCCTGTCCAGGGGTGGCTTCCTCCCAGTAGACTTGTTATGCGCTTCATGGGCGTGCTTGGTGAACGCCAGTCAAACGCGTACTGCACGCGATTGACTTACAAATCTTCATGGTGTTCTGCAAGCACTCTGACAGAATGCTGCACGGCGATTCGCTGCACAGCTGCACGGCGATTCGCTGTTGTGTCAGAGTGCTTGCAGAACACCACGAAGATTTGTAAGTCAATCGCGCGCAGTGCGCGTTTGACTGGCGTTCGCCAAGCGCACCCACAAAGTGCATAACCAGCGAACTGGGAGGAACCCACCGCTATTCCTGTCTCTTTGTCACCATTTGGTAACATTTGGCAATCTCTGAGGGCTGCCACTGAAATTCATTCAGTACAGAAGGGATGCTTAGAAGTCAATATCTCATGTGCAAGTAAAACATATGTAACATTTTGATTCAACAAGATTAATCAAATTTTCCTAGGAAATCCTTACACAATCTTCCAAAAGGTTCAGAAATAAGAAGAAACACAACCACGTATAGGTTTCTATAATCTGCCAAACAAAACATGGTCTTTTAGCCTATTGAAAAACACTTGAAAGATAAGCATGTTGAAATACTTCTGCTGGATTTATTAGAGAATTTGTTCTTTCTGGATGCCCCCAGCAATCAAGATGCAATGCCCAGATGTCTAATCATAATCTAGTTTATTGAAAGATTACAAAAACAAGAAAAAGCTATCTCTTTGTCTCAGCAGGCATGTAAGCCTGCATGTCTGTTCCTCAGTTAAAGCATGTTACAAGAAGCATGATAGGAAGGAGGAGAGAGGTATTTATACACAGGATAGATATCCCTCCTCTTCCTGCTGTTCAGTGATTTATGGTACCTTGTATTTTTCCACAAGGATGTGTGAGAGCAATGCTGTGGTCAGCATATGTTCAGATACTCTATCTGACAATCCCCTTCTTGGTGACCAATGACATTAGAGAACACAAGGAAGGCAGAATCTTATAACTAAACAAAGTTTTTCACAAAGTTATGTATGCTTGTCAGCAGGCAAAATTTGGTAAAAAATATCAGTAATCTGTTCCTTGGTCTCCAGATACCTGGTAGTGATGACACCTTTATCCACTAACTGTCTGACATTTTTGTACCTAATGTCAATGTTTTTTTATCTATGACTCACTGCAAGATTTGATATGTGGATGGCTGTGTCAAAATTGTCATTTTTGACAGTTGGTCTATCGGCATGGTGCCCATAGGCAGTGCTATGTTGGTTCCAGTAGGAGGCAGTTGTGTGTTTATGGCCATTTTGTATGTCCTAAACACAAAGGGTTTAAATGGCATTGGCGGGAAAATTCCTGCTGATTGTAGGGGACCTCATTTTTTTGGAAGTGACGGCCCCTTCTATTTTAGCTATCATTTTTCTTACCTGAGTCCTTCTCAATGACCAGTCTGTCTCTTCTTCTGCAGACTCTGCATTATCAGAGTCATCTGTCTGGTCTTGGATGCATGAGTCTGATGATGTTGTACCGTATTTCCCCGAAAATAAGACCCTGCCTTATATTTTTTTGCCACCAAAAGGCACCAGGTCTTATTTTGTGGGGATATAATCCACTGACTAACCTATTAGTTAGGGCAGCATGTATATTGGCGCATGTGTAAAAATCAAGTTAGGTCTCACTTTCAGGAGAGGTCATATTTTCAGGGAAACAGGGTAGTTCTTGGTGTCACGGCAGCTGATCACACTTTGACACAAACTCCTCCCATTTGGGGTAGTATGAAGCCAGTGGGGAGGCACTGAGCCTTTTGGTGCCTGTAGTGGCATCTTCACTTGTGCCCGCTGTGGAGTCAAGCTCGAGATCTGCCCACTCCGTAGTGGGCTGGGTGGCCATCTGCTTCTTGATTCCGTGAATCAGGATCGGGTCACTTGTCCAGCCAGTATACTTCCTTGTCTTCTTGGCTGAGCTAGGCATCTATGTGGGCATCAGATGCCTAGGGGCATGGGTCCAGAACCATCCTCTGCTACCAATTGTCAGAGAATTGGCCCAGCAATCAAGATACAAAGCTCAAATGTCTGATAATAATCTAGTTTATTGAAATAATACAAAAACAAGAAAAAGCTATCTCTTTGTCTAAGCAGGCATGCAAGCCTGCTTGCCGGTTCCTCAGTTAAAACATGTTACAAGAAGCATGGTAGGAAGGAGGAGAGAGATATTTATACACAGGATAGTGTGCATCCTCCTCTTCCTGCTGTTTAGTGATTTATGGTACCTTGTATTTTTCCACAAGGGTCTGTGTTAGAGCAACCCTGTGGTCAGCACATGTTCAGATACTCTATCTGACAGAATTGTGGTCCTAATCTGATAGGTAGCAGATGAGAAGGTGAGAGATCATTCCATATTAACAATATTGGAAATCATGCCTGTACATAGCTGAATATCTATGCATAAAAGCTCTCATGCCAAGTACAATAACAACACATTTAAACTATGCTGATCTTTGTTTTCCCTGAAATACATTCTATAGTAATACATATATTGTTCTACAATAGCAAGAAAATGTCCCTTCCTTCATTCTTGATGGGCTATTGTGATAGCAACGAGATAGAAAAAAGAAAAACAATCAGGAATGATGCAAGACTTGCAATGTAAAACCTCTTTACCCCCCATAAAAGGATCTCTACTGCCTCCATTCATTTGCAGTCTTCAGAGCAGATTTGTGTGCTCCTTGAAATAAATGCTTGCCAATAAACCTGCTCTCAAGTTTCTTTCTTATTTGAGATTAACATTTATAGCCACACGTGGGAAGCAATGTTCTTCTGACTAATATCAGATGTCTGCTTTTCCCTCATACTTCAACCAACCTCTCACCTGAGAAAAGCTAGGGCCACACTAGGCTATGCTTTTATTTTCCTGAATATGAATCTTGCTACAGAGGAAAACAGGAAAAATATTATCTCCCCCCTCCATGTTTGATTACAAACTAAAGCAAAACATGAGGTATGAAGCCCCAATAACAAGCCATTTCAGATTACATAACTGCTCACAGTCAGCATTTTAAAAGGACCTTGGTTCATAGCCCAGTCTTTCTTAATCTCAGCAATTCTAAGACATGTGGACTTCAACTCCCAGAATTCCTCAGTCAGAATGCAGAGAGAGAAAGAGAGAGAGAGGGAAAGTATGTTTTGACATCATAGAAAGTGAACTAAATTCCAGTACAATGTAAGCCCCCTTTGTTGTCACAATTCAGTTAGAATCCATACCCTATATTGAGAAGAATAGAGAGGCAATTCATTTATTATTTTAATTCATTTATAAATTCATTTATTTATTTATATTGTTATGTTTATATTAGCAGTGGAGACCCTTTGAGAGCTATATGCAACATAATTTCATTTTAATGTATGCCGATTAGTGTACATTCAAAGTGACAACAAAGTCATTCTAAGTCTAAGTCTAATTCATATCCTGCTGATTTAGCTACAAAGCATGTTCTGTAGTCTGAAAATATGAAGAGTGAGCTATGATGTAGATAAAGGGAGTTAAAAAAACAAAAGAGAGAGTTTGTCTGTATCGTTTTATACCATACTAGCTGATTACCCGGCCTTGCTTGGGTTTTTTTTAAGAAGTATTTTATTTTATTTATTTATTACATTTTTATGCCGCCCAATTCCTGAAGGACTCTGGACGGCTTACAACATAGATAGCAATAGCACTCAGATGTTATATACTGCTTATCAGAGC
>JANHGC010008228.1:8265-19591 GCA_027560395.1 Boaedon fuliginosus
ATCTGCAGATGCAATAAGAGCGGCACAATATGAACGTCGTGCCGCCCTTATCGCCACTAAATAGGTGCGAATATGGCCTCCTAATAGTGTCCGGTCAGAATCAGTTTGGCTCTTCTTCCAGGCGCGCTCTAGGCATCTCTTCCGCCGTTTCATCCCCCGGAGTTCCTTGGTGAACCAGGGAGATCTCCGGGGTCCACGAACAGAGAGAGGCCGCAAAGGCGCAATCCGATCTAAGGCCCCGGTGGCAGCACTGTTCCAAGCTTCCACCAAGGCCTCAGTCGAGCTGCGGGCCAGGGAATCGGGAATCTCCCCAATCTCCCTCTGAAACCCGACTGGGTCCATTAGAAGCCTGGGGCGGTAATGGCTAACCCCGATAATGGGGGCCATCCCCGGTAATGGCTAACCCCATTAATTAATATCAATATCATTAATGAGTCTCTAATGTGGAAAAGTGGGGAAAAATGCTGCTGTGTGGTAGCAGAAAGTTAGTCACACTTAGATTCCCCCCCTCCCATATTCAAAGTATACATGGTCCTAGCAGTTATTTTATTTCCTTCGAAATATAACAAAAATAACATTATAGTCACTGCATTATAAAAGTTAGATACTTCAGAATAGAAACCAAGGCAGAACCACCAAGGGGTTATTATGTTAGGCTGCCATTGTTCATTAGCTGATTCTGATTCTGATTCATAAGGGAAATATTCATTTTTTCCCATATGATTTTCAATCAAAGGCCATACCTCTGAGTTCCCCAATGGGTGAAAAGAGGTGGGATATAAATCAAATAAATAAATAAATAAATAAATAAATACCTGAGATTGCCTTTGACTTCTCCTTTTCCTTCTCCCACAGGTGCAGGGTTCTTTTTTATTTTTGGATCACCTGAAAGTTGATCCATTGGTTTTGACAAGAATTGACCAACTGGCTTCCTATTTTGTTGACCTATATCTTCCATTTGCCTTCTGGTATGCTCTGATTGCAGTCAGATAGATGACTGGTTTGACCTTTCAGTTTATTTTGTAATTTAGTTTTAAATTCAAGTTTCTTAAATGCTTTGCCGGCAAGCGTGGCCTTAATCATCATGTCCCCTTCTCCCTTTTCTCCCCTCCGTCGTGTATGACTGAGTGAACGAATGAGTTTTTTTTATTTTATTGTATAGGTAAACTGTTTTTACTGTATGTTTTTGCCGCCTCGAGTTCCCCTGAAAAGGGCGAAGAGAGGCGGGATATAAATCCAATAAATAAATAAATAAATAAATAAATAAATAAATAAATAAATAAATAAATAAATAAATAAATAAATAAATAAATAAATAGTGGAAATAGATGGGCTATATAATCAGTGTATATGAATAGATAACCTTCCTGACTAATCTCTACACTAAAAAAAATTACCAAAGTGAATTGTAGAGGCAAATGTGACAAGAGAGAATGTTTAGAACATATTTGGGTTTCCTTTTCTGCTATCAGATGACATATGATTTCTCATCACTTTGAGCCAGTTAGAACTTTCTGTATTGTCAGTATGGCTTGTACCTTAGCCATCTAAAACAAAGCTGGTTGCACAGTTCTTTAAAAAAATAAAAAAAATAAGGCTTCAATTGAATTCTGAGTGGTAAACATTTCAAAAAGAAGTTGGGGCCAAAGAAGTTGAAAGGCCCAGGACTTTATATTAACTAGCCGATAACGCAGCATTGCCTGGGTATTTATTTGTCCCAATCCTGTATTAGACGGGAATGGCAATGTGAAGTGGCAATGCGTGGAATGGACTGCCCTCCCTCCTTCCATTAACGTCTCCGTAATTCCTGAAGAGGCGATAGCAAGAGCAACCTCCCTGAACCCTGATTTTGACAACAATTAAATTAGTTAAACATGTTTTCCCTGTGCCCTCAGAAGCATCAAGAAATGTCGTCTTGTATGTGACCTGCATAGCGTACATAGTGTCGATCTTGTAGTGGTGCAGGCAGGCCCAGTTACAAACGTCCCCTTGTGGAATACTGTGAAGCCATTACCATGGCAACTTCACTGGGCTGTAGGCTATATCTTCACAGAACATGCCCCCTTGGGACAGAACATACACCCCGAGGGGTGTTAGGGGTTTCTTACCCCCACAGTATTTGTTTCCAGAGAGTGCTGTATTGTTTGGAGTATAAGATGCACTTTTTCCACCCCCATGGATGGAAATGTCTGTGCATCTTATACAGTGAATGTTGCCGAAGCCCTGTCCACCTGCCAGCCCCCACCCTTTGGCCTCTGCCTCCCAGTAATTTTCCTCCTTGCAGCAAACAACAAACAGCCTGTTTCAGCTTCAGCACAGCCTGATTAGCACAAGCAGCATCTGATTATCAGTAGGATCGGCCTTCTGACGATCAGCTGTTTCAGGCTGCAGGGTTTGTCATTGCCTATTGCTCCACTGCACGGCCTATTTTCCACCCTTTCTGATCCCTGCCACCCAAAAATGAGGCGCACGGAGGCTGAAAATGGGGCGTGCGGAGACAGCAATAGTTAGTGACAGTCCCTGCAGCCTGAAACAGCTGATTGTTGGAAGGCAGATGCTACCAACAATCAGCTGCTTTTGCTGTAGGGCTTTTCCCTCCTTGTTATCATCCCCAAAAGCTAGGTGCATCTTATACTTCAGAGCATCTTATACTCCAAAAATATGGTAAGTCATCTGTGTATCAAGTTTAGTTGAAATTGCTCGAGGAGTTCCAGAGTTATGCTGGAACATACACACACACATCTATTTTTATATATATAGAAGATAGAAGATATAATATTCTGAATTTTCCTCAAATTTCTTATAATGAATAAATAAGAAAAAGAGTTTGAACTGTACTGAAGATTTAAGAACCTAGAGGCCTTTCATCTTTTGCATGCTTTTTTTCTGTCAATTATTAATTTGTTGACAAAAGTCGACAATTGCATTCATATCCATGACAGTAACACAGAATACCTGTGCTACATTTTCATGATCACATAGGACTCAAGTTCAGTTTAAGAACTGAATTTACTTAATTATCTATGTATAGAACCAGCATATTTTTAAATAAATTTGGGAGTGGGACACAGGTGGGCAATGGTCTGGCCTTCATGAGATCAGTATATTAAAAACCCTTGTGCTCTTACCTAGAGTCATCACTTCAAGATTATCTACCCGCATATGTTATACAAAAATTGCACATAAGAACCAGTTCAAGACCAGTGAATATCTGCTTACACCTAAAGAAGTAGAGATTCAGTATGCTTGAGGAAATTATATAGGGAGCTCATGAAAGTGCTGTCACAAAGCTTGTGCTATTTGTCTAGAATAATATGAAAATCAATCTGTGGAAAAAAGCTTTTAAAACAATGATTAATTTATCCATGCAAGAAGTGAAGTTTACAGGATCAATTGTCACTCTTGATTAGATTTAAAAAATACTATAACTTAAAATAATTATTATTGGCCACCAGAGGGCAGTATGAATTTATTATTTGTTTTTAGCTTCTACTACAGAAGCTAAGGCATTTTTCAGCAGACTATTCTTTACACTCTTTAGACTGCATTATTTTGTTCCATGTTGGTTTCAAAAAGGGACAAAAGGTTTAACTCTTTGGCTATTATAACATTTTGTAACAGTCTCTTGTTTTGAAAGGCATATTGAGTTTATGCTAGATGTCAGAAAAGTTAAAGAACACATCATATGGCCTATACCACAGAGGTATTTTTAATCTATGACATTATTTTCTGCAAAATGCCAGTTTAGTTCCATACCTATACAATTCTTTTCTTTCTCTCCTCCATCCATGCTCTCTCATTTCTCCACATATTTCACTTATACTGAAACTCTGTGGCTGAACAGTACACAGTGGTCATTTTCTCCAAATCCTTGCAACAATTTTAACTCTAATCTGTAAAATAGTAGATTCTTCTGAAGGCTAAATTAGAAGGCATTCAAAACTAGGAACTGTGGAAATACTTCTATCATGAGGACAAGCATAGAGGAAAAAGAGGGCTGGGGCTTTGATAGCTGGAATCTTAACCCAAACTGGGTTTTAGGTGAAACATAAAATAACTTTGGATTCAAAGAAGATTTCCCAAACCTGATATCCTCTATAGTTAACTAAAGCATTCTCTGGATTTTCCCTGCCAATGTATCAGTGGCTAGAGCTAGACTGATTTGTGATTTTTGGATTTTAAATTAAGCACATTTGGAAGGTATCAGGTTGAGGAAAATTGAGATCAGTGCCTTTTAACGAGATAGTGTTTGGTCAGTGAAGCCCCAGGCAACATGTTCTTATGTAATGCAGTTGGACTCTTGCATGATCTTTAGGATTGACTCAGAGCAAAATGTAGCAGCCCAGCTGTTACTAGCTAGTGTCCACTGCTATAAAATAATAGCTATTTTATTGTTGCTATACTGGCTTTCAATAGACTTCCGGGCTCAATTAAGTAGTACTTGTAATCACCTATAAAGCCCTGTATAGATAGTCCTCACTTAAGGACTGCCCTGTTTAGTGATCATTTGAAGTTACAGAGGCACTGAGAAAGTAATTTTACAACTGGTCTACCCACTTAGGACATTTACAGCATTCTGCAGTCATATGATCACCATTTGTACACTTCATAGCTACTTCTGACAAGCAAAGTCAATGTAGAAGCCAGCAATAAAATGGCAAATCGTAGTCACGCAATGTCTCACTTAATGGGTAGGTGATTTACTTCACACTTAGAAAGGTTGTAAGTGTTGCAGTCATGTAATCTCAATTAGCAACTGTTAGCAACAATATTACAGGTCCCAGTTGTGGTTGCTAAAAGTGTGTGATGGCAAGCTTACTTGCCTTGTTTGGAATAAATCTGCTGTTCATCTAAAGAGAGTTTACTGAGAGTTTGGACCATTAATAGGTAACAAATATGAAGATTAGAATCCAGGCCTTCTTGATTATGATTTATACTACAGAATGGTTTGAATCCCTCACTCCTGGATTTCAAGAATAATTTCAAAGCCTTTCTTTTTCACCCAACTTTCAAAGCTGAAGCCTAGTTGTTTATGTTGTCTTCCATTTTGTATATACAGAAGGAAAACTCGCTTAAATGTGGGGTGGGTGATACAATGTAAGGCTTTGTTTTTAAGATTGTTATTTTATATTGCCCTTACAATCTTTCAGTTGGGGCAAATACATAAGAATTCCCAGTCAGAGTTCTGGGAGCTGTGTTCTGATAACATCAGAGGGGATAGTATGTTGGGGAAGTAAATATGAAGATAAGTAAAGAATAATGGCTGATTATAAGAGTTGTACTTTCATAAGTAAAGATAAGATTAGCCCAGAATTTACACAATTTATGTTCTGCCTTCCTACAAAAAGAGAATCTTCTTTGTGAAATATTTGCATTAATATTTTGGTCTTTATTCCACAACTGAAAATACATTTATGAATGTTGAATAGTATTTACATTTACTTATTCCCACTTGCCTTGATTTTCTTTTTTCTCCATCTCTTTTCTTGTCTTTGCTAAGGGCAGATTTTATGGTATAAACTAGAGAAGAAGAATTGCCTAGTATTTTTCTTATCTCTGATTTTTTTGTTTCTTTGACTTACATAATGTCCTATAAACATTAGTAATATTGTTAATAAATTATATTGCATATATTAATGCAAATTAAATTATCCTACTATCATTTCTAAGCAGTGGAAAGAGAAGTAATCTGTCTTAAAGATTGCTGGAGTATAAAACATGATAAAAAAAATCTATCAGGGGAGGAGACCTCGAAATAGCCCATAAAGATTGAGTACTCTCAGTGGGCATAGAATGTTGATATGGTTGCAGTTACATGTGTAAATAAATAAAGTTAACAACAACAACAAAACTAGAACATGATTTCAGTACAATAACTCTTTTTTCCAGGACATTTTGTCTTTCAGTGAATATAGTACTTTTCATATCTAGATCATTGAGTATTATGTGTAATCAAAACAAACACTCTGCTAAACCTTTTGACTCTACAATTTAATTTTTTCTCATGCAAAGCTTGGACTTTCTTATGCTTGCCCCTGTTCATTCTAATTTTTAAGCATTATATAATAGGAAAACATTTATCTTAATAAGTTGTCTGAATGAGCCTGGTGTATATAATGTCAATAGGGATAAATATAATGCTAAATTAAAGGGTTGAAATACTTCATTCTATTTCCTTAAGTAGCCAGTATGGTGGCAAATACAGTGTTATTTTTAGGGTATGAAGATACTGTAGTGAGATATACTGTATTTTTTATAGACTTCTATTTCAAAAATTTTGAAGTATTTAGAAAATTGTCTTTCTAACTATTTGGCATGGTGGTAATCTAGTTCATGGAAAAGTTTTGTGTGCTGAAATAGATAAGAGAGTTGAATAATCTATGACATAGATTCTGCCTTTTTTAGTGTGCAAAAAACCCCTTTTATTTCTTGCCTACTTCTGATCCCAATTGCCATCGTAACTCAAGGACTACCTTTATAAGATGCATTAAAAAAAGCACTACACATAGGAAATCTGAATTCAAAGTACATTTCCATAATTTTTAATACAACTACATAATTCATTCAAACACATGAATTTACTTGAAAGGGTAAATGGTTATTGTTCTCTATCTCAGGTATGAGAATATACTGCTTTTCCTTGTAAGTTTCTGTTACTTTATGAAAGGTATATCTCTGCATTATATGGATTGCGTGCTTCTTAAATATATCCTAACCAGTAAGTCCAAAATTAATATAGTATGACATGATGCCATTACATATTATTTTAGACTCTGAGAAAATGTTCATGAGTTCTAGAGCAACTTTGTGAGTCTGTTCAGGCATTTTACATAACATTAATCTTGTTACTTTATGGAAGAGGATTTAATTTCATTTAAAATATACGTAGTCCTCAATTTAAGACCACAACTGAGCCTGAAATTTCTGTTGTTAAGCAAGACAGTTGTTAAGTGAGTTTTTGCCCCATTTTACAACTTTTCTTCCCACAATTGTTAAGTGAATCACTACAGTTGTTAATTTAATATCATGGTTGTTAAGTGAATCTGGCTTCCCCCTTGACTTTTCTTATCAGAAGGCCACAAAATGTGATCACATGAACCCGGGATATTGCAACTGTCATAAATATGAGTCATTTGCCAAGTGTCTGAATTTTGATCAGGTGTCCATGGGATGCTACAATGGTCAAAAGTAGAGATGTTTTGCATGCATGCTAAGTTCTTTTAGATCCCAGGTAATGCGTGGTGTAGAAACTGCTGTCATATAGGTAAATTAATATGGATACTTTTCAAAGTTCTCCTGCTATTTTAAATATTCCTAGTTTAGCAACTGCTCATCACAGTTACAGTGATGAGGGAAAACTAGCTTTACAACCAATCCTTGCTTTTACAACCTTTGCAGGTCTGTAAAGCAAAGGAAAGCTGAAGTCAGATCATAAGCAGAGTTGTGGTTTCAGAGACCACTTTGTTTAATAACTGAGTTGCCAATCCCAATTATGGTCCCTAAGTGAGGATTTAATGTCCCTAATGTAATTTACTTACAGAATTCCTGTCATCAGATTGATTAAAAATGTTATAATATTTATTTAAAAACAAGATTTTCAGGACATTTGTTTTATGTTTTATTTTGTCAATAAATGTTTTGCAGTAAAAATGGAGAATCTTTGATTACCTCAAAAATAATAGGGTAAAATATATATTTATCCAGGAACTTAATAGGCAGTTTAGAAAAATCTAAAGGAGGCAAACAGTGCATAGACCTAGCTTTATATTACAAATTATAATATGCAAAGAAAATGGAATTAAATACAAGCAGTTCATACCACATTGAAATTTTACCCATTTTATTAGAATGTTTGTAAAAACATCTTCAAGGAATGTTGATGCCATCGAGGGATCTGAAAAAATATGGGAAATGCAATAGATTATTTCATAAAATAATACTTTACATTTTATATTTAGTGGCCTTGCATGGAGAATTCTTAAGACATGTTTAGTATGCAAGTAAAGTTTGGCTAGAAAGTATAGGATTGATTTAGCATGTTTGTTTCATGTGACTTCATATTCCATTAAAATTATAATAAACACAAATTTTGTTTGCCTCTGTGGCAAACCAAAATTAGTTTTGTAATTGCCAACAGACCATAACTATTTATTTAATTACAATGGCGCCTAACCACACCAACTTGAAGGCATATTATAAATCCACTTTCAGATGCTAAGAACTAGTTGTAAACATTCTTCATTGCTTCATAGCTTAGAAACTGAGTTCCAGTTTTAATATTTTTAATTCTTAAATGGTCTCCTATTAGTGGTCTCCCAAAATAATTGCTTACCTGGAGAATTTATTTTAAACCTTATTAAAATATTTACAAACCTTATGCCAAATGCGTTGGGACTTTTGAATTTTACCCAGGCAAACCCCCTTGGATGAAATTTTCAATTATACTAGTAGGTTTGCCACAGAAAAAAGTGTCTGATCATTATTGCCACTTCAATGCTTTATAAATGACACATTAAGATACTGTTATTATACATTAAGTTATTCTCTTGGTAGTCACTCATAAAACCTCCAACCTGTTTGTATTGATTAGAAACATATCCTGGAAAATGAACACCCTAATTAGCAACTAAAGTCACATAACCAGGCACCCTATAAATACAACATGTAGAACAGTCCAGTGCCCATATTTTCGGGGGAGAGGGAGAGATGTTCCCTTGATGATGGGATCCAGCATGAGTGTGAAAGCTTGGAAGAATAAACCTTGGATCCAGATGACCAGCTCAGATTGGATACTGCAGAAAAGTTTGGATCAGATTGATCTTGACATTTTCTGGGTAAATGTTTTGGGTCTAGCATTAGAAATTCATCTGTCCTGAATGTTTTAGAAGAACAGCATGATAAAATGAAAGATAAAACTATAGCTGCAAAAAAAATCGCCATACACTGAAATGTAGTTTGAAAAAAAAAATGGAAAAAATTATACAGTTTTTAATGTAATATCCAATCAAAACATTATAACCAGATCTTAGCTCCTTGTGATATATTTCACTTATAATTTATGTGCAAATTGCTCAATATGTGAATTTAAAGTACAGTTCAAGTCACTTTCCCTAAATATTTTTTTCGTAGATACCATTACTCAAATGATTTTCTATGTTCAGTTAACTGCAGGTGAGCGTGAGCTTTTGGGTGAAGGAAAGACTTTACAAGTTGCTAGACATAATGGTGCAATAAAGCTCTTTAGAATGCACACATTTTTAATTTATATAATTAAATGATATAATTGTATGGAATAGAATTTGGAGAAAATTTGGACTTTACTGTTCCGAGGAAGTGTACATACACATATACACACATGAGCCAGTGTAGTGGAATGTTGGATTAGAGCCAAACTCTTACTAGATTTACTACCAAGCCTTCTGCCTCCCTTATCAGCATTTGTTTCAAGTCTTAATTTTGTGCTTCATTGTCAGATATCATGTTTCTTATAGATGACTAGTCTCAGTCTAGTGCTTTGGTATGTGGTTAGAGTTCTGTGTCCCAATTGACTCTTCCATTTCTATGAGCATGTTAAAGGTTCGTCTAGAAAAAAACCCAGTTCTTAAGATTCATCACTGTTGATTTTAGCATTAGGACCATGGAACTGCAATTCCCAACCATAAATGGGGCAGACCAGGTTGAAAAAGAATGCTTTATATGTCAGTTATGTGCCATTCCAAACTGATGGTGGAATCTATGTGGAATATATTGCTTTTTCATATGAAGATCTATCTATACATGGTCATTTTATTATTGTAACATTGTAAATAATCATGATATATACTTTTATTTCAATGTAGATTTCAATGCAATAATGTTTATATAGTTAAAATTGTTAACATTCTATTATTTAAAAACATTGATTTAACTAAAAAGAAAAGTAAAAATTCTATCACGATTAATTATCATTTAGATATCAGTGAATTAATTGCCTAATATTGAGATCTCCATTGTATTGTTACCTAATGTGTGTATATAGCTAGGTGTGCGAGACTATGTTTTTTTTGTTTGTGTATCTGCCTGTGTATGAATATATACACACGTGTATATATACATACATATGTATATACACACACATAGACAGATACAGGCACGCGCACACACACACACACACACACACTCAGATACATACATGCATATGAAGCAAGTTTATCAAAAATTAAATTATAAAATTGCCAGATATTGAAAAAAATCCTTGTGGGTTGTATGTTATATTTAGTCATAACAGAGGCACTATCCAATTGAATGCCAAATTCCATGCAAAATATTAGAAACATAGGGAAGGAGAATTGTATTTAATCATAAAATTCTACTGAATTTTGTTTGTTGGGAAAATAATTATTAATGCACTTTGAAATAATATATCTGTGTCTTCTAGTTTCAATTAAAGCATTACAGGAATGCTTTCATGCCTCAAAAAATAAAAATACAGAATGTTACATCAACTGGTCCCAACTATCTACTCTTAAGTATTTGCTTCCTTCAGATCTTCTAAATGATGACATTTTAATGTTTTTGTGCATGAGAATGAGATTACAAAAACATTTTGACTGAGCTTCAGAACAGCTGTCAGATGGTTTTAGGCAGTCTATTAATCCCTTGGTGTATCATGGAGCAGTTGTATGAGGCTATAGTTTTGTTATTCTTCCGGCCTGCCCCCCGCAGCATTTTTTTAAAATTGTAAAAATATTGTGGAAATACATAGGACTATGTATAAAAGGACTAGAATAATAGCATTTCTATATTTACCAGACATTTTTAAATGAAGTTGAAAGGGACAGAATAGGTTGGAATTTTGAAAGTAGATGAAGGTAGTTTTATTTTTCTCTCATGCTATTTCCAGATTTAAATTACTTTCAGAGTTTATTTAGACCCAGCTCGGGAAATTCAGATAGGTTTTCCTGTTTGCTAAACAGATTGGTAGGAGTTGGAGAACTCTTCCTTATAGCCCTGTTAATGTTAATTCTTCCCATCCTTGAGTCAGAAGGAATGTATTTTGTCGTATATTGTCATAAGGCTAATTTTAAATGCCTCAGCATCAAGGCTGGGCAGCATTGGTATCTTCACATAAATCAGTAGGAATAGTTTCACCAGGGGTAATACAGGGCAAATTCCATGTTGACCTTTCTTATTCCATCCAGCATCACCTGCTGGCAGAGAACCAACCAGCAATTCTCTCCTGAATGTGCAGCACATCAAGGTTGGGTTTTAAACGTCTTTTAAAAAATTTACTCTGTTTTAATTGTTGTTATTGCATACTCATTTTGTAAATCTATTCCATCGATCC
>JANHGC010008229.1:20633-30944 GCA_027560395.1 Boaedon fuliginosus
AGTCAGCTTATTGCCCCCAACAATCTGGGTCCTCATTTCACCGACCTTAGAAAGGATGGAAGGCTGAGTCAACCCTGGTGGGTCAACAAATATGTCTCTATATGTCTGGTGGGATTCGATCTGACAACCTGAACAAGTCAGCAGAGATTGTAGTGCTGCATTTAACCACTGTGCCACCAAGGCTCTTTATGCAGCGTCTCTTATTGAGAAGACATATAAGAGACATACTTGTATCCCATCTTCATTATTTTTACAAATAATTCAAGGAGGTGAACATATCCAACACAACTTCCTCCTCCTATTTGCCCCCCAACAACCACCGTGTGAGATAGGTTGGGTTGTGGAAGAGTGATTGGCCCAAAGTCACACAGCTGGATTCGTGCCTAAAGTGGAATTAGAACTCTGTTCCCTGATTTGTAGCCTGGTATATCCCAAGTTTTGCTTAAAAGCCCAAGTTTGCAATATCAGAACATGATACCCAACAGACATTTTGAGTATTGAAATAGAATACAAACTAAGACTTTAATTTGCAAAGCAAGTAATTTATGAATGATCTGAAATTCTCAATAATGACTTTGAAAAAGAAATTATCTAGTATTTCATTGTTCCTTGCTTTAGATAGAATGGATATATTAGAATTATAATGTAAAAAGTAATAGGATGTTAAATTCTTTGTTGTAATTATTAGAAGATATAATAAAGAAAACTTTTAAAAAATGGCGAGTAACTAATATATCACATTTTCTTTCAGTCTGCAATCTTCAATTTTCAGAGTCTTCTGACAGTAATCTTACTGCTTATATGTACATGTGCATACTTAAGATCTTTGGCTCCCAGATTACTGGATAACAATAAAACAGGGTATGTGCATTTCTAGAAATTTGGGGAAAGGATATGCGTGTAAGCTTTCTTATTTTTAATTTTACTATATTTATTTTCTTTTGAAATTGATTCATTGCCACAATTCATTGTTAATCCCCAAAAGCTTAATTACAATATAAGTCATAACCACAGAGCATTTTCATTTTCTTAAAATGGAGCCTGACTTTCTAAGAAATATGAGTTTTCACTATTAGACCATTAGAGAAAAGAATTTTAAAGTTAATGGCATCCCCCAGTGTTCTGTATTGGTTTTTTATTATTATTTTATGGAGATTTTGCAATTCTGTGGTTTTATTTGGCATTTTTATGACTGTAAATAGCTGACAGGTAATTTGAAGCTGACAATGTACAAATCACATAATAAATATATAAAATAACATACAATTAAATATTTATTCAGTACAACGCTAATTAAGCTAAAATGCCCAATCTAAAAAAACTCTTTCTAAATAAACTTCCTTACATATTATTTTTAAATAGGCAATAGAAGTAGCACATTTATTGATTGATTGATTGATTGATTGATTGATTGCATTTTTATGCTGCCCAATTCCCGAAGGATTCTGGGCGGCTTACAGCATGAATAGCAATAGCATTCAGATGTTATATACTGCTTATCAGAGCTTTACAACACTCCCCAAGCAGTTACAGAGTCAGCCTATTGCCCCCACAATCCGGGTTCTGAGATTGCAGTGCTATTGTGAAGGGCAGCCATTCAATCCAGTTTGGTCTAGCACAGGGCTGTCAAAGTCCCGGCCCATGGGCCAGATGCATCACATACAGGCCATGCCTACGCCCAGTTTAGCGAAGGACCAGGAAAGTCCCGATACGTCATGTGACACTGCCATGACAACGTGAGTTCGACGCCCCTGGTCTACCGGTTAAGGCTTCAGACTAGAACCCAGGAGACTCAGCCTAAGTTCTAGTACCGCCTTAGGCAAGAAAATTGGCTGGGTAACTTTGGGCCAGTCCCTCCCTCTTAGCCTCAGCCATTTCACATAAAATATCACATGCTGAACACAAGTTATTTTCTACAATAAGGTTTAATGCTGTTTTGACATTTAACTTTGGAATCACCACAGTTCAGGTTTCTTTGGGCACGATGGGAGTTACGTTTTTGGCAATGATCCCTAATGATTATGGGTGTTACGAAGCAATACGTGGGAAGGTCACTCAATGCTCACAAATAAGCCTTTGACTCTTTTGATCAACTTTGACGCTCCTAATGTCATCTAGTTACATGGAAAAATACAAGCCCCGTCCAGTATAAGTCATCCTCCTTTATAATTGTCCCTCTTATAACAGCTGGCCAAAGAAGGAAATAGAAGGACATTTTACAAAGAAGGAAATAAGAAATTTTAGCAGCGTTTACTTTATGCTTTTTCCTCATTTGGTTTTTGTGATTATACTATTCAGACCAATTCGAACTTGTCATTTTAAAGAATTCTCATGAAATATTTTATTTGGTAGTTATCTTAACATACTTTAAGATAAGATGATAAGATGATGATTTATTGTCATTTTTTCTGTGAACACATTGACACTAAAAATGAAATTCTGATGCTCACTCTCAAAATATATATATGTACCCATGCACACATACATATGCTACACACAGACACACGTTAATCACAATATAACATCCTATTTTGTGCCTACCTAATTCCTTCTCTAGCTATTATTATATTTAATCGGGATATAAGGTATAGTCAAGAATCCTAAACTTTTAAAAATGCATTTATTAAATTTCTGCATTTCTTGTCTCACCTAAGTGACTGCAGTTTACAACATCGTAGCTTCTGTGCAACAACTTCTTTACCAAAGTCAAACCAGAGTGGGTTGATGCTCTATTTCCTTATTGTCTTTGAGTATTAACATAACAAGAAACACTGTGAACTTTCTGTCCTACATTAAACGTTGCTGAAGTCTCATTGGCCTGCTTTTCATTAAAAAAGCAGCTGCCTTTACTGCCTTAGAATCTGCTACATATCATATCCAGCAAGGAAAAAAAATCTCAAAACAAGAACAGTACTGTATTGGTTTAATATAATAAAGTGTTTCTCAACGTTGGCAACTGTGAACTTCAGCTCCCAGAATTCTCCAGCTAACGTGCACATTAAAATCAATGAAATTAATAGTAGCAGTTATTGCCTTGGTTCCATCCATCATTTCTTAGGGCACAATCCAAGCACACAATTGCCTGGAGCCCCGTAACTTAGCCAAGTGTCACTAACACAACTTTGGGGAGCTATTTTTGGATCCTGGGCCCTAGCTGACACTAAAAGTCTTGCAGAGTCTGGTCAGGCTTTTTGTTGTTTTCCGAATTTCCATTTGACACAATTAAAGCCCCTCCCATCAGACTATTCCTGAACACATTGGATCTGTCCCATCACCCAGTAAAGTGGGTTGGAAGAAATATCTTTCTGGCTTCAGTTCCAAGTGGGGAAAAACACTCTGGAAACAACGGAGGCTGTTTGGAAAGATGGTTTAATGATGGATAGGATCACATGCCTTGGAGCTACAGGATGAAAAGGGAAAAGGGCAGAGCCACTGAGAGTCCCTTGGTTTTATACCCTCTGTTGGGCTTTGAACCTGCCCCCTGTACCTGTGGCAAGAAATGTATCCTGATTGGTTACTGTCAAAGGCCATAGCTAGCAATGTAGGTTGTGTGCCAAGCTTGGTTGAGTCCTGCTAGCTGATGCAACGAGAGTGGCTTTGGGCTATTCCCATTATACCTGAGGAAGGTATCTTTGTTATGCAGAATAGACTGGCTCAGGCCCGTTAGCAAAGGTAGGGGCTGAGTTTCTGCCTGAGCTTCTACTTCTAGTGTGTCTCTTCTCTGCGGGAAGGGTGGGTTATAACTTCCTACAGGTGGTTGGGACTCCCGGGCTATCCTAAAGCCCCCATTCTGTTTTCCTTTAGCATTGGGGGGGGGGCGCTTTACTTTTTTCTTTTTACAGCACTTCGTGAGAAGGAGTTTTAATGGAGACTGAATGTAAATATTACCAAGTATTATTTTACAGCCACGATCTTTAGCATCTGATGAACCGGGCAGCAACAATGCACGTGCCTGTAAAATATTAAGGCCAACTTGCAAGCACTTTTAAACTGTATCCTGCTCCTCCTCCCTCGGGCGCACAAGCCAGCGTTTGAAAAGCAATGCAGATGGGGAGCGGTGGGATAAGGTTCCCAGCGGGCGCGGAGCAACGTTTCCCCTCCACACTCAATCGCTTCTCCCTCCCACTCTTCCGTGCAATCCGGGAGGGAGGGGGAGGAGGAGGAGGAGGAGGAGGAGCGCTACACGCCAGCCAATCCGGTGGGCGAGAAAGAGCCGGCGCCTTATTTGAAATCTTGCAGGAGAAGAAAGCTGAGCGAAGGCGTAGCTAAGTAGCAAGCGGTAAAGGTGAGTTGGAGCGTCCTATTAGCTCCATTACAATTGTTGTAGTGATTAGATTGGTTGAGAGTCCTTCGAACTGCCATCAAGTCAAGTCAACCCTTAAAGGAAAGCAGCCCCGACTGTGCTTTGGAAGGACAGATCCTTAAAGCCGAAGCTCAGATATTTTGGCCACCAAATGAGAAGAGGGGACTCGTTGGAAAAGAGCCTGATGCCGGGAAAGATGGAAGGCAAAAGGCGAAGGGGACTGCAGAGAACGAGGCGGTTAGATAGTGTGATGAACATGCAATGGGGTAAACTCCCGGAGGAAGTGAAGGATTGGAGGGTGGTGGTGGTGGTGGTGGCTTGCTATGGTCCACGGGGCTAGGAAGAGTTGCTGAACAACAGGAAGTGATTAGCCAAGTCCCTGATAATATTTTTCTTAGCCGATGGATGCAGAGTCTGTTTGCTTTCGCACTGCACTGGCCTAATGGTTCACAGTGAAGCTGTCAATACATAATGCAAGGAAGCGGGTAAGGGTCTGTGTGTGTTTATGAGTCCCAGAGCACACCCAATGCTGATTTTGTCCCAGAGAGAGTGGTTTCTCAGCTGGTTTCTGTGTCTAAAGAAAAACTAAAATCTGAAGTCTCTCTATCCAGCACTTAACCAAAACTTCATGCTGCTTCTCACGCCCACAATGTTATTATTTATACAATGTATTGACTGCTTAAGCTCCCGAAGGACTGATGCGTTGTATCTCCCGCTTTGCATTTCTCACCACCAACATCATGAGCCTTTTTACACACACCCTTTTTACTGACCTGTGGCAACCTCTTTGGTTTGGCATTTAAAGGCAGGAAACCACAATCAAATACCCTTCTCTGGAATCTTGAATTAATCAGGAAATACCTTAGACAAATAGCAGATTTGCCACAAATTTGGCACTGGGTGGTAGTGGGAGGATAATCTTGACCAGGTATAGCCCAGTTGATAAATAACTTTTGTTAATAGGAAAAGATATTTGTAGCGCAGGATTGAAAGTTGGAGATTTTGGTGCTAAAGGTTTGTTTTTGTTTTTGCTTTTGCTGATGTTTCATTACTTAGTTGGATGAATCAATCAGAATAGAGCTGGAAAGGACCTTGGAGGTCTTCTAGTCCAACCCCCTGCTCAAGCAGGAGACCGTATACCCGTGGTGGCGAATCTATGGTACGCGTGCTCAAGGTGGCACGCAGAGCCCTCTGCGGGCATGCGAGCTGTTGCCCCACCACACATGCACACACGCCTCCCACCCACCCCTACACTATACCTACCTTTATTTCCTCTTCTGAAGCACAGCTGATCCACACGGCGGTAGTAGAATTCTAGAATATCTAGAATGTATCTGCAGTTGTGAATACTGTGTCAACTCAATCCCTTGATCGCTCTGTTCTTGATTATTTTTAAGTTCCCCCTTCTCATTTAATATATCTTTGTATCTAACAATATTTTCTATGTTAAGAACATTTGGGTGAACCAATGCTTTCATTGTCGAGAGCCAAACTGGAATCCTCAAATAGTGCTGTTCTCTAATTTTCTCCCATAGTAACCATAACGCATTCCTAATATAGTGCCTTTGAAGTAACCATGTATTTTGTTTTTCCCATATCACAAGAAGACATGCAACCCAGTTGCAAATTATGTCCCTCCAAAGTCAATAGTCTTTGTTTCTCAGTACAATTCATTCTTTGACCCAAGTAAGTACCACAGCCTGATAGTATAGTTCCCAATTCGGTAACCCAAAGCCTCCTCTGTTTCTCAAATCTTGCAACATTTTAAAACTTATTCTTGCTTTTTTCCCTTGCCAAATATATCTTATTATTACATTATTAAATTCCTCAAAATATTTTTTGGGAATTTTTTGAAATAAATATAATAATCTTGGCAATATATTCATTTTTATTGTAGCTATCCTACCAATCAATGATAGTTGCAAGTTTTTCCATTTCTCCAAGTCTTTTTAATTTGTTGCATCAGTTTATAATAATTGTCTTCCTTAATAATTACACTTCTTGCTGTTAGTTTAATCCCTAAATATTTTACTTTCTTTGTAATCTGAATGTCTATTCTTTAACTCTTTTTTTCTGCATTCTTGTAAAATTTTTAAGTAGTATCTTAGTTTTCTCTTTATTTTCAATCCTGCCATTTCGCAATATTCCTCTATTTTTTTTATTAGCTTAGGGCCTGTTTTTAATGGATCTTCCAAGATAATACTAAATCGTCTGCAAATGCCTGTAGTTTATATTTTTCTTTTTTCATTTCCAAACCTTTTATATCTATATTTTGTCTGATATTTCTATTTAATATTTCTAGTGTCATTATAAATAATAATGGCGACAAAGGACACCCTTGTCGTGTACCTTTTCTAATAGCAACCTTCTCTGTTATGTCTCCATTTACCATCATCTTTGCTGTTTACACGTAATATATCGCCTTAATCATATTAAGAAATCTTTCCCCAAAATCCATATCTTTCAACTGTGCTAACATAAACTGCCAGTTCAAGTTATCAAATGCTTTCTGTGCGTCCAAGAAAATCAATGCCATTTGCTTCCCTGGTTGTGCTTCGTAGTACTCCAACATATTTAGGATTATCCTCATATTTTCTTTAATCTGTCTCCTAGGCAAAAAATGATTTTGGTCTGGATGTACAAATTGATTTAAAAATATTTTAAGTCTTTCTGCAATTATTGAGGCATATATTTTATAATCCTCATTCAATAAAGATATTGGTCTGTAATTTTTTATCTGTAGCAAGTCAGTCTTCTTGTGGCATGAGTGTAATATATGCTCATATACAGTACCATGAATTTTGTACTTTCGCTTCTAATAGTACGTCGTTAAACACTTCCAACATTGGTTTACTCAAAATATTTTCCAAGTCTTTGTACAGTTCTGCTGGTACTGATATGGTACTTCACGTGATTTTCATTCTATGCCTCTTACGCAACCAGAGTTATAAATGATAATTCTCCAAGAAAACAATCAACTATGATATTGGACTTTGGACAAACCTGAGAAAGTCAGAATGTTTTCAAACTGAAGAATTTAGAATTGATGCATTGAAAAACTGCTGTTTGCCTTACTGATACTTGTCCCAATGTTTTGGCCAAATCATTTTGCAAGTGGCAGCCCTTCACATATTTCAAAGGTGGTGAGTTTCTTTTTGTTAATGTCCTTTAATTAAAAAAAGAGAGAAGTGGAATCCTAGCCTGTTGCAAAAGCAATCCCAGCCTTCAGCATTAACTTTATAAGAATCTCCATCAAGAGCCAGTTTGGTAAAGGTGCTGAGTTAGAAACTAGGAGTCTGTGAGTTCCAAGCCTTTCTTAGGCATGAACGCTACTGGGTGACTTTGGGCCAGTCCCTCTCTCTTGGCCCAAGTCATCTCACAGGGTGTTTGAGCAGGAAAATGGAGGAAGAAGGAATATTAGATATGTTTACTTCCTTGAGATCACATGCATGTACACAAACACAAAAGATGAGGTAAAATATATTAATAAACCCTAGAGAATTTTTAGGAAAAAAAATCCTGGATGGTTGTTGAGGTGTTGGGGAATACATTGGAGGATAGTAGATAAAGAGGATTGTGGAAAGAAATCTCAATTTCTTTCTAATTAATGAGTGACTACTGACTGGCCACTCTAAGACAACCATTTTGCAGGCATGCCTCTGACAAGTTAAATGTCCCTGCTATCCATCAAGGTAGACAGTCAAGATGTTATCACAGTTCTTTGTAGGGGATTGCCCATCATCTATTAAATAACCTTAATGACACTAGCAACAGGAAGTATTCCTCTCCCCATGTTGTGAACTTGTGGACTGGAAACTTGAGTAGGCATTTTTTTGTCTTTTAAGGCTTTTGAAGAATCCAGTCCTGGGGAAGGATGGCATCTGTGTTCCAAACTATGGGATCAAGCATCGGCTGGCGGAGCCATCAGATCCTGTCTGAATTTGAAGAGAGTCCCGTGCCAGATCGATTTAGGAAAAGATCTTCTGTGAACATGAACAGTGTGCGGATGTCCCTCCGGAAAAGAATGCCTTTAAAAGAAGTAAAAATGAATTTTGATGAGAATCCAACTTGGGAGAGCCTGGAGGCTAAAGAGAAAAGCTCAAACCTCCGGATGCTTACAAGAACGGCCAAAAATGTATTTGGAACAATGTCACAGGTACAGATATAGTTCGATTCATGAGAAACTAATGAATTAAGCAGATATGCATCTCTGGCCTAGAAAGCTGATTGAACTTTGTTCTGAAATTCTCACTTTATTAACCTTCACATGTTTTTGCTCATCAAGGAATCTTTTGATGGGAAACTTTTTTAAAAACCAAAACCAAAATAGAGGTACCACTGGCAGGGAGCTCTGAATGGGAAGGCATTATGGCTTCCTGAATTAAAAGTCATAGCTGGTACAGATACTCTTCCTAATCTGTTCCCCCAGGCCAAGGATATCCACAGGGAGAGAGTCAAAAAAGTCAAGAGGGCAGCCATAATCATGCAACTGAAGCCCTGTTCTGGGGAGTAAACCTCAGACTTACTCCCCAGTGAGTGTGCGTAGAATGATATATATATATATATAATAGAAGGGGGAATGGTTTTTATGACCCATGGATACGTTTTGCACATTTTTGAAAACTTCTGTAGATTTTATCAAGCTGTTAGGTTGCAATCTGGAGAATATCCCCCTTATCTCTTAGTGTCTACAAAAATTGCCTTTGTGTTTCAGAAAATGCAAAGGAGCTGCCAAGGTCCCTCTCGTGCTATAGCAGCTTCGCTGGCCAAGGACCCCCGAGGAAAGAGCAGAAGTTCCACAAAACCTTCAAACGTCTCTCCTCGGACCCCTCGCCAAAACAAGAAGCTGGCTTCCATCTCAACACCAACATCCAGCACAAAGATTGTATCCCCATCCAGCAAGAGGTCTGGGTCCTGTCAGCATAAGAAAAACCTCCTGCCTCTACGGAGATCCATGAGGGCTGCAGCCTTGAGAAGCCCATATGGTTCTCCAGTTTCTCCTGCTGTGAGAAGGTAAGTAGGACATTTGCTAAGCTAAGAGGTAACATGGGTGACTTGCCACTTTATCCTCCTGAGATGTTTTTATAATAGTTTTTATTAGTTGCTTTCAATTACATTTCATTTCTTCTTTGAGCAATACAAGTGAGCCTGCGTAAAATACAATCTTGTAGAAAGTGCTTATCTAACATATTCCAAATATATATCATCTTGCAACCTTATAATCTACTTCCTCTTCTATTATACATCATTCTTATATATTTTACATTCTCTCTCTCCTCCTTCCCTATGTCCCTTTCTAAACCCTTTGTCTTTTGTCTAGCCATGTATACCCCAAGTTCCAACTTAAGTAGTACTGTTACCCCCTTGTATTTTAGTACCATTGTTAGCCTGTCCAGTTCACCACATTCCATTATTTTGGTTATCAGTCTTTCCTCTGTTGGTAATTTCCCCCCCAATCCTGTGTAAATATCAGTCTTGCTGCTGTTGTTATGTGTGGAATTAGGCATGTCACATTTTTTGTATATTTTCCCAATATAATTCCTAATAGAAAGGTTTCTGGTCAGAGTTCTATCTGTTTACCCATTGTTTCATACAACCACTTTCTCACCATATTCCAATATTTTCTTGCTAGGGGACATAACCACCACATATAGTATAGTTTAATATTTTTTCTCAAATTTTTTTACTATGTGTCCAGGTCTATCGTGTAACCAAAGTTCTTGACCCAGGCAATCATTATCTTTCACTATTTCTTCTGTAGGTGTTCTTTATCAATTTTTCATCACCTCCCAGTATTATTTTATCTAATTCTTGCGGTTCCCTAACAATTCCATAGGTGTCTACATCTTTCTTGTACCTCATTAGCCCCTGCTTTTTTTAATTCCTGGTTCGATTTTAATTCCCCCTGTTGATTTAGTACTTCTTTGAATGTTAGTTTCTTGCCTGGGTCTAGAACGTTGGGACAGACTAATGCTTCTATTGTGGATAGCCAAGAAGGTATTTTGACA
>JANHGC010008229.1:31044-42409 GCA_027560395.1 Boaedon fuliginosus
AGCAGAGCTCTGCAGTGCCATCAGCTGAGTTTTTTTTAAAAAAAAACTAAATTTAGGGCAGGAGAGCTGGGGCAGGTGGGTGGGGGCAGTGGGCAGGGCCAGCCAGGGGTGATATTTACCAGTTCGGCAAACTCTGGCAAATTATCGCCACTGGTTCCTGAGAACTGGTCCAAACCAGCTGAATATCACCACTGGTCTATGTGTATATAAAACACTTCAGCACAGTAGTGAAGTTTGTATTTCTGTTTGAATTATGGCATAAATTACATTTTTCAATGAATGACTAAGGTGTTTTTAAAAAATATGTCTGAAATATTAAAGATACAAACCCACATATGCAAAAAAAAAAATATTTTGAAGGAGTTGGCATTGCAATAGACTGCAGTTTCATCTTTGAATTTACTCATTTGGAAATCCCGAATAACTGGGTAAACATCGTATTGCTTAAAATTCAGCAAAGGAACATCAAGCAAAAGTTTTCATTAAATCCTCCTCTCACTCTATCAATTCCCATTGGCCTCTCTGGCTTAGAGCTTCTCCACTGTCTGATCCTGTCTAATGCCAAATATCTTTATTTATTAGGCATTTATCATTGAGACAAGACTTGGAAAGCGCTGGTGACATAAACATTTTTCATATTTTGTAATAATAAACTGAAAAATATCAATCTGGACATAAGATAAATATTTTTGAAGGATCTCAGCTGAGCTTCTAACAGGACCTCCGTGTTTAACAAAAATGTTATTGAATGACACCATGTGTTCACTTTCAACTATTGACATGAGTTGCTTTCCTTTTCTATAAATCAAAACCTAGAACTTTCTGTGCAAAAGCATGCACAGTTTATGATAATTCAGGGAAAATGTAGAGATTATGCTACTGAGAAGTGTGGGCGAACAATAACTTTATTTTTGAAAATACTAGAATTGCAAAACAAAACAAAACAGAACCACAATACAATACAATGCAGTACGCTACAAATGGGGAAATGGTAGAAATGACCTTTGCTTGAAGTGAAGGAGAACCTGACCCTTGATATGGCTGCCTACTTTATTGGGTGACAATCCACATAGTGAAAAAGTTTTTCCTATCATCTAGCCTTAACCTGCTTCCTTATAATTTTAATATTTTGGTTGATCCTGCCATCTGGGACACTAGAGAAGAAGCCAACTCTGCCATTCATGTGACAACACTTCAGGTTAAACAAACTTTTAGGAGAGCACTCTCACAAAATGATTCTACTTGTGGGAGCTGTTTATTCATACACTTTCTACCACAGTAGTAATCCCAAATCCCAAACACCTATTTTCAAATGAAAACAAAAACTTGCATAATAGATAGACAAAAGAGTCAAACACTGGAGCATAAGCATATAAGTGATATTTTGGTTACTTGATTTCAGCTCCAGATGAATTTAGCTTTTTCTTAATGAAATCCCTTGGTTATGTCCAGCACATTACTGTGCTGTAGGAATATGTTAATAGACAATTTCATACTGCTGCCAAGAGGGCTTAATAGCTCTTTTTTAAGAATAATATGGATGAATTACATTTTAAGTGTCTCCATGAACCACGAAGATCTTAAATGAATGATAATGCAAGCTATATACTTCCTCAAGGAGATAGAACTTTGACCATTTCATTTTAATGTGGGGGTAATACTGCTCACATATAACCCCAATTCTACAAGTCAGTTGTAGAATTATATAAAAGATAATAGAGTACCTGAACAATGTAACAGGGGCAGCCAACTCTTTTGGGTCTTTTTTTTAAATAGTTTTTATTTGTTGTTTTCAATTACATTCCATTTCTTATTTGAGCAATACCAGTGATCGTGCGTAAAATACAATCTTATAGAGTGTGCTTATGTAACATATTCCAAATATATTTCATTATACAACCTTATAATCTACTTCATCTTCTATTATACATAATATTTATACATTTTACATTCTCTCTCTCCTCCTTCCCTATATCCCTTTCTAAAGCTTTCGTCTCTTCTCTAGCCAAGTATATCACGCATCCCAACTTAAGTAATAATCTGTTTCCCCCTTGTCTTTTAGTACCATTGTCAGCCTGTTCACTTCAGCGCATTCCATTATTTTGGCTATCAATCTTTTATTTGTGTATATGACCACCAATCCAATTTTAACCCCTGGTTTTTTAATTCCTGGTTCGATTTTAGTTCTCCCTGTTGATTTAATACTTCTTTGCATGTTAGTTTCTTGCCTGGGTCTAGAACATTAGGATAGACTAACGCTTCTATTGTGGATAGCCAAGAAGGTATTTTGACATAATATTTCTGTTTCACTTTTATCCATGTTTCCAATAATGCTTTACTAATATAATGTCTCTGGAAATACCCCTTTGGTCTACTTTTCTCATACCACATAAACAGATGCCAGCCTAATTTAAATTGTGTCCTTCAATTGTTAGCATTCTCTGGTTCCGCAGCTTTATCCACTTCTTTAGCTACATAATCACAGAGGCCTGGTAGTAAAGTTCCCAATAAGGTAATCTGAATCCACCTCTTTCTTTGGCTTCCTGTAACTTTTTAGCATTATTCTGGGTTTTCTCCCTTGCCATATAAACTTTGTTGTTAATCTATCCAGCTCTCTAATTTTTATGTATTTGAAATGGGATAACTTGGAACAAGAATAACAATTTCGGCAAGATGTTCATTTTTATTGCTGTTATTCTCCCAACAAGCAACAGTTACAGATTTTTCCATTTATCTAAATCCAATTTTATTTGCTGTGATAATTTAGTGTAATTGTCTTCTCTAATCGATGAGCATCTTGCCACTAACCAAATCCTGAGGTATTTAATTTGTTGTCTGTATACTCATTTTTCTCACTAATTCTATTCTCTGCTTTAATAAGAGATTTTTTGTCAGTATTTTGTCAGTATTTATTTTCAACCCTGCCACCCTCCCCGCCACAAATTCCTCTATTTTTTCTAATAATTTTGGTCCTGTATCTAGTATCTAGGATCTTCTATAATGAATACCAGGTCATTTGCGGAGGCTTGAATTTTATATTGTTCTTTCTTAATCTTTAGACATTTTATTTCCAATTCTTGCCTAATCTGTCTGAGTAATGTCTCCACTGTTAATATAAATAGCAAAGGGGATAGGGGACATGCTTGCCTTGTGCGTTTCTTTATCATAATTTTTTCCCGTTTCTTCCCCATTTATTAATATATGAAATTTGGGGGAAGAATAATAGGCAAAATCCAGACAATATACTCAAATCAATCTGCAAAAATATTTACTAATATTTTTGCAGATTGATTCAAGTATCTTGTCTGGATTTCTCCTACTATTCTTACCCCAAAGTTCATATATTTCAGCTGTTGTATCATAAATTTCCAATTAACATTGTCAAAAGCTTTTTGTGCATCAAGAAACATTAGTGCCAACTGTCTTTCCGGGTGTGCTTCATAATATTCTAGGACATTAATAATCATTCTCAAATTATCTTTCTGTTATCTCTTTGGTAAGAAACCGTTCTGGTCCCAATGTATAAATTCACCCAAATACCTTTCCAACTGCTCTACAATTATTGAGACAAAAATTTTGTAGTCTCTGTTCAACAATGATATCGGCCTGTAATTTTTGATTTGGTGTTGGTCTGAGTTGTCTTTGGGTATCAGAATGATGTATGCTTCTGTCCAGAAGTTTGGCATTTAGATTCCACCAGAACTTCATCGAATACCTCCAGCATCTGTTTTCCCAGTATGTCTTGCATGTTCTTATAAAGTTCTGCAGGCAACCCATCTGGGTTTTGTTGTTCTTTTTTCTCCTTATTGCCTCCCCTATTCCCTTGCCATAATTTCTTCATTTAACATTTCTCTTACTGGATCAGGTAATGTGGGTAAGTCCATCATCTCTAAGTATCATTTGACTGAATCATCTGAGATGTCTTCCTGTTCATATTGAAGTAGACCAAAGTAGGGTCTAATCCTTCTAGGCCTGAAACTTTGGTTCAGATAGAAGTTCTCTTTTCTTTTAAACTGAAACAGCTTTGTTCGCTCAAATATATTTTTGTATTGCTGACCCAGACAGACTCAGGCGGAGGCTTCCTGTTGTTTCTCCCTATGTCTGGATATCTTATGATACGCCCTGATGCAACGTTATCTGCATGTACTCACATGATATATCTATAGTTAACACTTTTCATATCCTGTAATATCATATATGGGAACTGTCCCACCCTTAAACTGTTATACAATGTAAGCATATAAATATATGTTGTTGTGAATCCCTTGGGGTTCAGGCCCTTTGCATTTTTCGTGCTGTTTGAACCTGCACAATAAAACTTTCCTACAGTGACGAGCTTGGTCTGGTCTCGTGCATTTTTTTCCTACTTCAATATAACTTTCTGAAGAATTCCTGCACTATTTTTTAATTTTCCCTCAGAGCTGTGATTGAGTATACCATTTTCATCCAGTAATTGATCTATCCTTCTTTTTTTCCTTCTCTTTTTTCAGCCTAAATGCTAACCATCTCCCTGGTTTGTTAGTATGCTCAAAAAGTTCTGTTTTGCCATTTTGATTTTCTGTGCTAATTCCTCTTGCTCTACTAACTTCAATTTATGCTTTACTAGATCACTTTCCCCTTTTATTTCCTCCAAGTTCCCCTTGACTGGGGAAGAGAGATGGGGTATAAATCTAATAAATAAAATTTCCCAGGTTTTTCTGCAATTCCCTCTCTAATCTTTTGGGCTTTTTTTGCAATAAATTTTGGTTTTGTAACTTTTCTTTGTGTTTTTTTTTTGCTGTGCATTTAATCACTAGACGTCGCATGTATGCTTTGGTGGTGTCCCATGTATTTTGCAACAGGTCTCCTTTTTATTTTCTCTAAAGAAAAATTTCATTTCCTCTACTAATAGTTGTAAAAATTGCTTTTCCTTTAAGTTGTTAGAGTTCATTGTCCATCTTACTTTCCGGTTTTCCCCTTTCCATATAACCAACATGGGATTGTGGTCCACCCATACATTTGTTTCTATTTTCACTTTTTGAATATCTGTTCTAATTTCAGGGGTCATCCATACCATGTCAATTCTAGACCATGACTTGTATCTAGAAGAATAGAAGGTATATTGGTTAATTGTCGGGTTTAACACCCTCCATACATCTTGAAGCGCTATTTCTTGTGTCATCTCATCAAAAATTTTAGGAATGTTCTTCTGTTGTTTTTCTTTCCCCTCCCCTGGCCATTGTTTGATTTATAATCTTTTTTTGGCGTCTACAAAGTCTCCTATTATGTAGATACGCTCATAATCCATTTCTGTTATTTTTTGGTGTACTCTTTTATAAAATTCTCTCTGATTATTATAGGTGCATGTATAGCTATTAATAAAGTTCGTTTCTGGCATATTAAAATTTCTACCATTAATAATATCCCTTCCTCATCTGCGTATATCTGCTTAGCTTTTAAATGTTCTTTAATATATATTACAATCCCCCTTTTCTTTTGATCAGCTAGTGCAGTGAACATCTTCCCAAGGTTAGGACATACCAGTACGTTGTTGTGTTGTCTCTTAATATATGTTTCTTGAAGACAGACTATATCTACTTTTGATTTTTGTAATTTGGTAAATATTTTTTTTCTCCTGAGAAGTTTTTTGACTCCCCAGTCTAATTTGAGATTATCATTAACTAAGTCTATCCTTGAGTAAACTTTTCTCAGTCAGACAATTTAGATGATAGGTTACCCAAATATGAAAGAAAAGAAAGGGGTGTATTCCCAATTTGCTACTAACAAATCCCAGGTCCAGAGTGAACACATTTTTGCTACTCTGGCTTCTCAATGTAGATTTCAAAATACGCTATTTTTGTTCCATTTAACCACAAAGGTTCATCTTGCCTGTGGAAATGCATCTTCTCCTTTGTTTATAGTCCCCTTTCCCACCCTCAAGCATTCAAGATAACTGACAAGTACACGCAAAAGAATCTATTCCGGTTTGAAATCCAGTTTTAAAATGTAAATAAATAACAGCTTGAATTTTAAAAACAAAAAAAAAGCTGAACCCCTCCTGAAATCCAACGACTATGCCTGTATTTTGTGGTAATGTAGTCTGCAAATGAATCGTGTGAATATGTTGGCATTATTGTCCTGTTCTGAAAACAGGAGGAGAAAATTGCTTTCCATTGGTGGCCCATTCTCTCTTCACCTTTATGTCCTGGCAGGCAGTTGGACTGTGATTTGGAGCTGGTCTCAACGGGCATTCGCCAACTGAAGCGTCTCTCTCATGCTTTCAACGACATCATTGTTCAAGAGGAGAGGTGAGTTCTAGGAATGGTCTTGCCATTCTCATCCCATTGTCCATAATGGTGCCTGAAATCAGGCAGTTGTTGGGGCTTCAGATAACTTTGTGTGTGGATAAGAATGTAGGCTAGAGTCTTCGTTGTGCTGCCTCAAAAGAAGCAGGAAACTTGGTTATCCATTCCCAAACAGAAGGGACTCTTGAGGGGACAAATGATGGCTTTGGACAAGTTGACCAACATCCTCGTTCAGTTTTGCAGGCATCTCTTGTAACGCAGCCTCAGAAATCCAGGATATCAAACTGGCTAAAAAGTCACCTTCCAGTTTCTTATCACTTTGAAATGGGAAAGAGATGAAAACTGTAGTAACTATAAACCCTAACATGTAGGTAGGCCTCGACTTACAACCATTACTTTAATGACCGTTCAATGTTACAACGGGGGGAGGGGGGGGATGACTTATGACCGTTTTTCACATTTATGATTGTTGTGTGCCACATTTCGATTCCACAGGAGTCATAGGTCCCAGATTTTGGATGCATTCTGTAAATGAGCTTATTTGAGGTATCTTAGTTCAAAAGGTCTTGCCCCATTTTACTCAGTTAAAGGTTACAGGAGTCAGGGTTTTTATAGTATGTAGATACTCTGGACCCATATGTCTTTGCTAAATATCTCCAAGAAACACTTTCTTATTCTACTTCTGAATATTGGTTGCAAACAATGAGCCATAATCAAAGTTGCTGTATCTGAGCTGGAAAAAATCTGGGTGACTCCTAGATTAGAGCCCAGAAACTAATTTTTAGCTGGCATTCACTGCTTTTCCAGATTTTTTTAGATTAAGTATGACGGTCTTACTTAAAATGTATCGGTATTTCTCGAAACACTCCGCTTTTCTGTTAAGATTACCTAACTTCTTTTGGCTGTAGCAAACAACACACCAGAAATATTTATCAGACATATGCATGATTTTAATGACCTGTTTGGAATATTTACAAGCTTCATGGCTGAACTGGAGCTTTTGAGGTCTGTTTTTTTTTTAGTTGCTTCTCCTGAAGAGCAGCTGCACTAATAATTTCTTAAGTATCTATATTTTATTTATTAATTTTTTAAATGGATATGCCATTTTTTCACAAATCTACCATTGTACTTCATTCCTACCATGTTCATTTTGGCCTCCTGCAAAAACCTGGCATGCAGGACACAGTCCATTTCTGCAGACAATCTAATGAAAGCAAACTTCCTTTATTGCCACTCCTCAAGCTTCCTCTTGGAAAAAGTGATCAGGTTTCCAAACTGTTACTTATTTCCCAAAGGATCACAGCCAACTGTACAGGTAGTTCTCTACTTACAACAGTTCATTTAGTGACTGTTCAAAGTTACAACGGCACTGAAAAAAATGACTTACAACTGTCTTTCACACTTAGGACCGTTTGCAGCATCCCCACGGTCACATGATCAAAATTCAGATGCTTGGCAAGTGGTTCACACTTATGACAGTTGGGATCATGTGAGCAGCTTTTGAGAGCTTTTTTTTTTGTATATGTTTTATTTGCAGTTTTTCCTTTAATCACCAGCATTTTTTGTGAAGAGTACAATGACTGGGTTAACATATTTTACACACAGTGCTCACAGGAATAATACAATTACATAACAACATTGTTATCTTTTGAGACCTTCTGACAAGCAAAATGGGGAAGTCAGATTCACTGAACAACCATGTTATTAACAACTACAGTGATTCATTTAGCAACTGTGGCAAGAAAGGTGGTAAAATGGGGCAAAATTCACTTTGAGAAATGTCTCACTTAGCAACAGAAATTTGGTGCTCAAGTGTGGTCATAAGCTGGGGACTACCTGTATTTCTCTTTATTCAAGTAGAATTAATATAAATCACAATCTCATCCAGTCTGCAGATCAATCCAAAATGTGTCCTCCTTTGGTCCTACAAAGCACTGGTCAGCAACTGGAAATTTCCAGACCAAATCTGCCTCTTTCGTGAACTATTTTGATTCCAGTTGCTGTGTAAGAAGTGTGCAGGTAGTCCTCGACTTACTGATTTTATGACCTTGTTTGCCACAGTTGTTAAGGGAATCACTGCAGTTAATGGAATCCTGTGGTCATTTAAGCAAATCTGGCTTCCCCCATTTTACTTTGCTTGTCTGAACCTGGCTGGAAAAAGTTGCCAATGGCGACCACGTGTCTGAAGGATGCTGTAACTGCCATAAATCCAGATGCTGGCTGCTGAAGTGCCACAATTTTGATCATGTGACCATAGAGATGCAGCCATGGTTGTAATTGGGAGGGCCAGGTATAAAGTCACTGTTTTCAGGACACTTGTAACTTTTAAATGGTTGCTAAATGAATGAATGGTTTCAAATCAGTTGTAAGTCAAGGACTATCAGCATAAGAGGATTGTGGATGGAGGAGTGAATCTTGTTTGAAATGTATTTAACAGAAATAATTGTGAGACGGTGTTTCCCAGTGTTTTGAAGGACAGTTACATGTTAACAGGGAATCAACTGTCAGCTTGGTGGTCCCTCTGAATTAGTCTGAATGTCATGATCATTTCATCTTATAAATCCTTTATTCCTAATGTTCTTCCCATCTACTAGTGATATGACAGTTGCTCTGATTTGTAACTGAAGATAAAAACCATCAAGGTAAAACTTATCTTTTTTTTGTCTGATCTGCTTGGAATTCATTAACATACACAGAGATTGCCTGCATGGAACAACCCAGCTCTTTAACAGGTTAATATGCATGCAAAAGTCATCTTCTCTCTTGTTTTCTGTGATAGCAGCACTACAGGAGAAACAAAATGTGCGCGTTGACCAGATTCCTTTGGATTGTGCTGAAAAAGAACATAGGGTCTTACTCATTTAGGGATCCTGGTTGACCTCTTTCCCACCAATGCATTACCCACCAAATTGCAAAACATGGCAGACACTTGGTCCACATTTCCCAGATGTTCTTACTTCTAACTGTTGGCATTTTCTAGGGTCTTGGGCAAAAAGAAGGGGAAAAAATATTTCCATCTCCCATCCCTTGATCGTCTTAAATTTCCCTTATGAACACTGGGCTTTCTTGAAATTTGGACAAGCTTCCCTGCCATTAATTAGGTTTACAGAGCAGTCAGCCCCAACCTGGTGCCATCTAGATACTGTGTCTGGACTTGACTTACATAATTCTCTAATCAACATAGCTGGAAAATGCCTCTTGGGAGCACCAGGTTGGAGAACATCTTTGTACTGTAAGTTGATTTTGCATCATGTTAAACCATATTTGGTTTGATCTTCCTACAGGAACTGTACCCCCATGGTGTTATTTGCAAGAATATTATTAAATTTTGGAGAAAATTCAGAATTCTTGTCTGGTGTCTTATGAAATTTCAGTGCATGTTTAAAATATGTATACTTTGGAATACTTAGTTTTGGAGTTTTTAGACACCTTTTAGAGATTTTATGGATGCCCTGATGATGTTAACAACACCAGGGTTGTTAACTAAGCTGTTCTGGTTGGTTCTGCACAATATACGCCTAAAAGTACATCAGATGCTGGATTAAAATTATGGGTCAACTGAGTATTGGAAAAACCTTTGGTTAGGTTGCCAGGTAGAGTGCAGCTTGAAAACTGGATCTTAGTAAACAGTTGTTTTTTTTCTGACACCCAATTTTATCTACTAACTCCACAGTGACTTGACTAACTCAAAATGAAGAGCATGATATCAATGGTGGTTCTACGCTACCTCTCAGTGTAACACTCTTTTCTATATGTTGTTTTTCTAAATGTTATGTCTACTTTGAGTGGAGTTAAACTAAATAATATGGTTGAACTTACAAAGAATAGGATAGAGTTTGGTATTTGATGCTAAAAACTGCAATCAGAAATATATAACTAGATCTGTAAATAAATCTTAGTTCATGCCATTTCAGGATTTCCTGGTAATTTGGACATAAAATTTCTATGCAATCGTAAAAATTACTGAGTTAATAACTTGAGTATTTGTCCAAACACAGAGTGTTGTATGAACATTCTTCACCCAATGGCCTCTCAACATTTGTTTGCTATTCATCCTCTCAAGCTGAACACATGCTTTGATAGCATAACAGCTAAACCACTGGCTGGAAGTCAGAGGCAGAATGGGACTGACTCGCATAAAATGTCTCTTATCATTCAGTTATTTTTCTAGAAAGGATAAGATAAGTCTGTAATTCATTGTTCAATAGAAGCAATTTTCAGATGAGATCCAAAGTCAAATCTCTAGAAATATTAGAATTCAGATCATAATAATTCTACAGCAGTTTTTCAAACTTGGCAAGCAACATGCTGGCTGGGGAATTCTGGGAATAACATCCCCTTTTTAAAAAATTTGCCCTGTTCAAAAAATGCTGTTCTAAAGCATTATCTTTATCAATTTGTTTTTCTAATGGCTTTTCACAAATGTTTCCTCCAGTTTATCAAAATTTACACTGTCAACTTTGTGGGCCAGTGACTTATCCACCATGGGGTTTTTCTGAGGAAAGGAGAGGCAATGTATGTCCTTTGACCAACATTCCTTGGTGGTAACAGTTGTTTCTTCTTGTTTGCAGAGATCAGGCAATCCTAAACTATTATGAAATCATGGCACAGAATATTCGGGCGGTGCAATTGCAGTCTGGAAGCCTGGCTCGGTGTTTTCGGAGGCATGCAAGGAGAGTACAGTGGACCTGCAGCAGCTGGGCTGATAATCATTTCAAATTGTATTAATCTGGAAACATTTGAAGGATGGACTTTTGAATGTGTTTTAATAAGCTTTTAAAATCTATATTGAATTGTCTCCATATAAGCTTGTATTGTAAACTGCTAACTTATAAGAAACCTCATATGTCCTTATAGACTATGTCAGGGTTGTCAAACTCAAGGCCCGCGGGCTGCATCCAGACAGTGCTTAGATCTGGCCCACAGGGCTCCCCTGGAAACAGTGAAGGACTGGCCCATGGTGCCTCTGCCGGCAAAAACGGGCTCCCAATCTCCGTTTTCAGCTGGGATGCCCCCTGCAACCCTTTGCCAGTGAAAACGGAGCTCAAGCTCCATTTTCACTGGCAGAGGGTTGCAGGGGG
>JANHGC010008230.1:10072-20711 GCA_027560395.1 Boaedon fuliginosus
GCACGCTTTTGACAGCCGATCTGGCAGCGCGTCCACGAAGCGGGTAACCAGCGAACCGGGAGAAACCCATCCCTGATAATATCCTCCTTTGTTCGATAGAAATGAATCCTGCATATAATATCCCTTGGTTTGTTGGGGTCTAGATTTCTAGGACCCAGGGCCCTGTGGACTCTGTCAATTTCAATCTCCCTATCCTCTGGGATCCCCAATATCGATGTAAAAATTCCATGAACCACATTAGGGAGATCAGCAGTACCCACAGCCTCTGGCAGGCCCCTCATGCGAATATTATTTCTTCTATTTCGGTTTTCCACATCATGATGAAGAGAAAATAACGCTTGTATTTGAGTAGATTGTTTATCAATATTCTTATGTGAATCCACTCTGGAGGCCAAGTCCCCATAAGCACCTTTTAAATTAGTAATATCAGCGTGGACTAGCTTGAGATCATCTTTTAGAATTTTTAGTTTGGCCTTGTAGGCCCGCTCCAAGTGCTGCATGCTTGTTTCGAGGTCTTGTCTAGTGGGTAAGGAGCGCAGGTGAGCCTTCCAATTCCAATCATCATTCGGGCCGGGCAAATGATCCAAAGGGGCAGGAGACCCACCTGAGGATGCATCGTGTGGGCTCTGCTCTATATCGTTCCCAAGGTCGAGGCCCTGTGCTGCTGCCGAAGGAGGAGGCTGATGGCATGGCGCAAAGTGCGTCACAGCCTGCTGCGGCCCTGCCTGCTTGTCCGGGGCACAACTGCACTAGGAAGCCTGTTATCGGCTTCCATGCTGTTCCTGAGTTGCCCCTGGGATTTCCTCACTGCTTGGGGCCCATCGCCGAGTCTGAGAAAAAGGTACTTGAGCTGAATTTCTGGACGCTGAAGGAATGCGTCCTACTCCACCATTAGCTGGTCACTGGGCGCTTTGATCTTTTTTAAATGTTTAAAATCCCTGCCCAAATCCTTCATTTCAGAATGAATTTGTTGCCTGGAAATCACATGAACTATTGATCCTTTCCTTTGTTATTGAATCCAGAAAAACATTAGCAAAGTGATGGAATTTAACAAGTAAAACCATGGCATAATTAAAACTGGTTCTTAAATAGTGCATATAATGTATAATCCATCGTACTTTCTCTTTAATTTCAGGGTGTATTGAGCAAGGCAGTGAATTGGAGGGAACTAGAGAAACAGTATTATACTCAAAGTGTTTATGAAGAAGAAATAATTCAAATGCTTGAATATTGTGGAGTGAGTATAATTTTTTTTAATTATAACTCCTATACAATTTCTGAGAGTGGTTTAATTTTTAACTGTAACTCCACTCAAATTTCTGGGAGCTATCTTAATGCAATAATAGATAAAACTTTTAACAAAACTTTATTATACAGTAACACATTTTTTGTATTAGTCTTCTGTGAAATTGTTTTTCAGTTATGTGTAACAACCACCCAAATAGTTGTTCTTAATCTCTGAAAATGTTTAGCCTGAGATGTTTAGCCACAATTTTTAAACTCAGAAAAAAGGGAATATATATTTTTATAGAATAACTATTTAGAAAACAGAATTTGAATTGTCATACCAAAGATAATTTTTGTGTGTATTGTTGAAATTGTTAAACTTTTGAGATCTCTTTAGTAAAATAAATACTAAAGTAATTTGCACATTAAAATGGTGTTGGAGAAACCCACTTGAAATTTCTCAGTTCTTTTCTGATAGAGGTTTCTTTAAACTTTAGGCAGAATTGACCCCATACTACATGAAGTATTAGAGAGGATGATTAGGATGTCTGGGATTTAAAGAATGACATTTTCAGCAATAGTGTCTGTTCTCATTACACGTTAGTCTGTATGCAGCCAAACCCAGCTATCCTCCAATAAAACAGACCATGTGAGTAGATCTGAATGTTTTATTGAAAGAACAGGATATGGTAAAACTAAGGAAAATAGGAAAATAGTACATACAATGAGAATCAAATACAATAGGCAGTATTGAGTTACTACTGAACAAAACAATTAATACACACAAGTAATTTAAATCTCACCAGCGATACTCTGTTTGGGATGTGGGTTTGTCCTTGGATGACCATGTGCCACAGATTAAGATGGATTCTTCTTTGTGCTTCTGCTCTCTCCAAATGCTAACGGAAATGGAATCTGGCTTCCCAGCATGCACTTGTTTTGAGAGTGCGGGCTGATGGGTAAAGAGGTGGAGTCAGTATGTACAGATCATATGTTGGCATATTTGTCCCTCCGGCCACTGGATGGGGCTAGAGAGCAACAACAGTATATAAAAATTATTTGCTGGGGCATGACAGTGTTTTCCTTCTGCAACTTTTTGCTCCCTGGAGTCTCAGATTTCTTTCCATAAATGATGAAGACAGTGGTCTTTAGGTGGTATTTGTGAAGAATGATTAGCTCAGTGGTAGCAACAGTTTGTTCTGCAGTTTTTATTAATAAAGGTAGTCCTCAACTTCCAGCCACAATGGAGCCAAAATTTTCCTTTGCTAAGCAAAATAGTTGTTAAGTGAGTTGTGCCTCACTTTATAACCTCTGCCGCAGTTAAGCAAATCACTGCAATTGTTAAATGAATCATGCAGTTGTTAAATGAATCTGGCTTCCCCCATGGACTTTGAAGTCAGAAATCGGCTGGGAAAGTTATAGATGGTGATCACATGCCAGTTGTCAAGTGTTTGCATTTTGGTCACATGACCAGTGGGGATGCTGCAACAATTTTAAGTGAAAAACAGTCATGAATCACTTTTTTTCAGTGCCATTGTAATATCAAACAGTCACTAAACAAATGGTTGTAAGTCAAGAACTACCTGTAGCACATTTTGATATTTTCCATTGCTTATTATTTTATGGGTATTTTAAAGGTGTTCTATTGTAAGGTATCTAGTACTGCAAGAAGTTGCATATAAATAATTTTAAATCAATAAAAATTGCTATGTAGAATTATAAAGAGGACAGGGATATTACAAATTACTTGAAGAAATAGCTTAACATCAGCATTAAATCCATAGTGCCAGGTGCTAGTCAGACTAGTTAGTTGCAGTTAAAAAGGATTTTGCTAAATCAGTGACATTGGGTTAGGGTTTTCTTTTATTTGTATAAAAAGTGTTAGTGTATGGAGTCCATCTTATATGAAAATACCTATTTTGGTTACATAATCCACACTGAGCAAAATTGTTTACACTTTGTGGTGTCGTTAGTGTTCTATTGTCCATCTTACCCTTTGTATATCTTTTTCTTTAAAATTAATTGAATATGGTAGGAACAAATGCTAGATAGTTTTCAACTTACGACTAGAATTGGGACCAGAATCCTGATCATTAAGCAAAGAAATTAAGTGAGATGTCCACATGATCACTCAACAACTGCAATCCCAGTTGTCCCAGTTGTGGTTATTAAGCAGAGGGAGCAAAAAAAGCTGCCTGCCAAAGGAGGAAGGAACTCCTGTGCTGGGTTGAAGATCTGGGCTTAATTCTTCCATCTCACTATAGGAGTTCCCATCTCCTCTATGAGCAAAGAACCAAGATCCGTGTGACATGCACAAAGGTCCCAAAAATACAAGCTTCATTTCTCCAGCCCAACGCAGGAGGTCCTTTAATGCATGTGAAGAAGAGGGGACTTCTGTGCTGAGCTGAAGAAATGAAGCCTGAAGATTCAAGCTTTGTTTCTGCAGCCTGAAGGATATTCCCCTCCCCTTGTCCTGTGCACTGGGGTGGGGGGGATCGTTTGGCTAGTAGTCTGATTTCAAAACATCTGCAAAGGCAACTCCACACACTCAGTGCATGGTAGTTAATCCAGTGAGAAAGTTATCAACACATGACTCTATTTCATTAGGCAGTGTATTTGAAAATGTATCAGCACTTATTCTCAATAAGTTTAGAAAAAAAACCTAAATGACTGATATGAGTTACTAACATTTCTCATAATATATGGCAGGGAGAACACTTTGGGGTTGAGTCTTGAATCTATTAATCTGTAGCAAAGCTTTTGAAGACTTCCTTTTTCTAAGTTTATTTTAAGACGTAATCAAACTATTGACAATATGAGGACATTTCCATATATAAGAATGCTAGCTTATCAGTAATTTTATGGTACTGTGTTGATATATTTTGATTCACAGTAGAAAGCAAATTGTTCTTAATAAAAGTAGGAAGAATAGAAAGAGTAAGAGAACATTAATGCTCATATTTCTTCTTTTTATTTCTACTTTGAGTTTTGTTTAAAAATAAAAATGTAAGATAGCAATTTAATTAATAAAAATACATCTAGTACATATTTTGGACATGTGTTCAGTTAAAATACAAGAAGACTCATATAGAATTATCTAATTCAAGAGATAAATGTGTTTTTACAAATTTTAAAACATCAACTAAGATGTAGGTTTCATTGAAAAGAAGACATTGAAAAATATGCCAAATTTCAATTTGATAAATATTTCTATTCAGACAGATTCATTCAAGATGGGACAAGACTTTGTTAAAAATTCTCCAAGTAGTGTGGACAGCTTGAGCTGTTTGGATCTCAACTCTGGTATTCTGCATTTGGATATCGGAAACAAAGTTCCTTCTTCAGAAGTGGGTCACTGCCTTAGTCCTAATAGAAACAATCTAAGCTCCTCAACAGAAGGATTGTTGGTGCAAGATGCACCCAAAATGCAGTGCATAAACCAGACATTTTCAACCAGCACCAGTAATGCTAACTTTTCCAATGAACAAAATCACCTGATAAGTGGAAAAAATGACAGTTTACAAAGGGAATCATTACGATTTATGAAAGGAGTAATGGATGAATGTACCCATGTTGCTAACTTTTCAGGTACATACTAATTTTGATTTTAGATTTTCTATGTCATTTATTAATTTTTAATCCTATTTAATAATTCTCCATTTCTGAGCACTGTTCATAATTTTATTATACTTTTTTCTAAGTTGTCTTTTCCCTATGTGCATGCCTTCTAAATTTGAATTTGCTCTTATGCACTTCATATTCCTTTCTAGCTAATGTACACATCTTTCTAGACACTAATGTGGGTGATATCAGAGTTTTTAATAAATTGAGTTTCTTTAAACTGCTAATTATATAATGTAGTAATCTGCATTATAATGCAAAATATACAGTAGTTATATTTATAAACTTAATGTTTATATTAATTAAATTTACATTGATATAGTCTGCAGAAAAAACTAGAGCATAACACTTAATTTTTCTATATACTGGGCTTTGACCATCTGAAGAAATCTTAGAGAAATTTAGATTTCTTCTAAAAAGATTAAGTGCAGGATGAATTTCAGCATTGCAGTTTTATTAAATAATTAAACAAATTGGAATATTTGAACATTACAAAAGAGCTTGGGGTGAAACAATACTGAGTGGATAATATCCGTGGAAATGAAGTTAGGGCCAATTAGTTCCGCTGATGCAAAGCTGAGATCACTGATGTTATGCTTTCAAATTTGTGTAGCAAAAAGTTAATAGAACTATGCAACTGATTTTACAGTGTATTGAAATGATGGAACACATTTTTTCTACAACATGGCATTTGAATGGCATGTGTACCATACTCCAAAACAAGTGGTAGGACAACCTCAAAACTAAATTTGATTTATGCTTAATTATATTTAATTTTTACATAAATGTAATGTAATTACTATTGCAAGTGAAATTATGATTGAATAGATTAGGGCAGTTGGTAGGGTCGCTACTTATTCAACTTCTCCACTGGCCCTTTTCTAATACCATGGAATATAAAGACATTTCTGCAGTAGCAAGAAAACTGGTTTAATTTCAGAAATTTTAGGGTTAAAATCTTTTCTGATTCACACTTCCTAATACTGCTATATACACAGCTAAGCTTTTGGCAGCCTTTATTTATGTTGTTATTAATGTTATATTGCCACCTGTTGGTGTATTTATGAGTACACCATCATTGAATTATTTTATAATGCAACAAACATTTCTAACATAGTATTAAATCTAATGTTAATAAATTTATCTTCAAATAAATGGTTTTTCTCAGTTCCAGTTGACCCCACGCTGATCATAGTCATCCAAGCTAAGGAAGATGCCTATATTCCAAGAACTGGAGTGCGTAGCCTTCAAGAAATTTGGCCAGGATGTGAAATCAGATACTTGAATGGAGGTCATGTTAGTGCTTATCTCTTCAAACAAGGATTGTTCAGGTTAGTCATTCAGAGTAAGCACTGAAAATCAAGTGTAGTTACTGCTTAAATCATTTAAATTATTCGTATACTGCTTATTTAAGCTTTCAAAATCAGTTTAACCTAATTCATTACAAAATAAACTCCACAGAGCGTTAATAGCTCTAACAGTATAGCAATAATATTACTATACTTTTTAAAATACTTTATATACATCTGTGTAAAGACTTTTGATACTACTAAGTACATGTCTTAACAAAGAAAGCCTCCTCGCATCCCCGTGAATTGGCAATCTGTAACTGATTATGCAGGAAGTAGAATATCCCCAAGGATCCATAGGGTCTAGAAGGAGATATGATTGAAACTGGACTTTTAGGTTTTAGTTTTTACTAGATAATACATGACCTGTTGGGTCATCACTTCAGAGATATTTCCATATCACATTCCTCAATGGTTTCAACAGTGGCAGAGCTCCTGGTATATTGGAAAGTTTCTTAAAAACTCAGGGAGACATTCCGAGATGTATCTGCTTGAGACCAGCCCACGTCAAAACTGTCAAATACCACAGTCAAGCATTATTAATTGCCCATGCGAAATGTTTTGTGACATTCTACAGTTAGTTTCGGGGTAAGGCTCAGTTTAGTACTGAATATTAAAGTGCATAAACCATTTTGCAAGTAGAATTATAATTTGTACATGAATCCATGTACTGATAATGAACCATGAAGTTATAGTTTATAGTGACAGCATTCAGGTTGAACTTTTAAAATAAAGCTTTATTGGAATCAATATCTAAATGACATTAGTACAATTAATGTTCTTTCTTTTTCTTTTAGACAAGCCATATATGATGCATTTGAACGTTTTATTCAGAAATATTTGGCATAGTCCTATTCTGTTGAATTGTTCCATGTACTTTCACTTTCTTGTGTGGATCCTGATATTAACTTCTTGAATAGAACAAATCTAACAAGATTGTAATCATATGTAACTTTTTAAAGTTAGATTTGTGGTGCTAACGTGATTTTAGCAAAACCTGTCAATATTGGTGTCTTACATCTGCAAAATATGCTTTTATTAAAAATAAATATGATTTGGAAAGTTTATACACCCATTGAAGAGAGACCGATTCAGTATTGCCAACTTCTTAAATTTCAACTTGCACCCTTCTTTTTGTTTTCACTATATTATAAAACGCCAAAGAAATAGGAATATTGTGTTACAGCAATATAATACTAGCTCCTAAAGGAAAACAAATATGTAAATTAGGCTTAATATGTTGAAAGTCCATGTCCCAATCTCTTAAAATATTCTATATTGTGGTTTGAATTATGATCACGTGCAAGAGTTAATTTTTTTCTACTTTAGCTTGATGAGTAAATTTAGTGTACTTAACTAATTTTCCTGTAGTCTATTTTTCATTTTATTACTATATTCATTTAACATAAACGATAGCAATAATCTGTGCCTTAAAAAGACAAAGAAAAGATAAACATCTTCTTGGACTACAAGAATTGGAATAAAGGTTGGAGTTTCTGTAAATGTTGCATGTATGAATGTTTTAATAAATACTTTCTTGGATATATTTTTAAAACTACATGTTGCACTAATAAAAAGATATTATGTTACAATTCTTTGTTTCTTTTGCTCTATAAAGTATTGCAGTAGTTTTCTTACAAAAATTCAAAATTCATTGCATAATATTGCTTCTGTAAAACCTTAGTACTTTTTATAGTTGGAATTTAAAGTTAAGTATATTGCAACCTTACCTTATGCAAGAAGACCTAGCTATTGTACCTCACTTTCATGATCACTTAGACTACTATGTGCTTTATATGAAGCTGGCCTTAAAATTTGACCAGAAAATTTCAACTATTCCAGAATGCAACATGCATGCTCACTGGCTGTCAACACCAGAAACATAAATTCAATTTTGTGGATCATGCATTGGGTAGAATTTAAGGTGTGTTCACCTATATATAATACTTCATGTTCTAAGTGGAATCAGTCAAATTCCTTACATACTTTAATCATAAGTGACCTTTGGTCCCATACTTCCAAGAAAATAGAGAATTCAAAGCTAGAAGATGCACATTTCTGATGCTACGAACATACTGTTGGTTTTACGTCTTTTATTATATAAAACAAGTTGCTGAGAATTATTAGATTGTAAAGAACATAACTTCAGGGACTCCAGGTAGTTGCCAAGTCTCAACACTGACTTGAAGACACCTCCCCCCTCCCAAAAAAGGAGCATTAAATAAAAAAGAGACTAAGGTAAAAATTTAAGTTTTCCTAAGTTTTCTGCTTCAAGTAAAGTTTGCTTCAAGTAAAACTATATAGTACTGTTGCTTTTAGAAAGCATTGGGAGAGGGGATTGAGAAAATCTTATTTGTGGAAATATTGCCAATTATTCTGGTTATTTATGATGTTTTTACTGGCTGTATTTTAATCTATGCTGTACGCCGCCTCGAGTTCCCCTTGGCCAGGGAAGAGAGGTGGGGTATAAATTAATAAATTAAATTATTGCCTCTTTTTAAAGTATTACTTTCACTCATCCAGAGTACATTCTTCATAGTAATCCATAGTAATCCATAGTAATCCAAATTCACTCATCCAAAACATTCTTCATAGTAATAAACATTTATGTAATGCTAACAAATGTTTTGATAGAAGCAGAAGCGTGCCTTTATGCCATACTAGACAACCCATACCCCATTCATTGTTTCAGAGATATTTCCTTAGCTAAACACAGAAACACCATGTTTGGACATTCTTTGCTATTCTGCCACAGACTTCCTTATTTTTTCTACCTAGAATTCCTACCAGCTTTCTCATTTACATTTCTGGGAAGCTTACAAAGAAAGTCAATGCAAAGTCAGAAGGAAGTTATAAGTCAAAAGTCAGCAGACAAGTTAATGGCTGCTGTCAAGTGAGGGAGGAAGCAAGGTAGCCCAGAGAGGTGCAGGTCAGAGAGCTGCCATATTGAGAAGAATATGTGAGTGTGCCAGAGATTTGCAGGTCAGAGTGGTGAATGAATGGGCAGCATAGGTAGCGAACGGTATCCTGGAGTACAGTATAGGTGCTGTACAGATCAGGGCAGTAGCTGGGCTGAAGAAGTGTGTGGCCGTCCCATGGGCTGTATAAAATGTTACTGTGTGGGTCAAATAGGACATGGCTGCATGGGGCAATGCACAGGGAGGATCATGAACATGTGAGAAGAATCAGGTTGAGGATGCCATTGGGTGGGGTTGCCATGGGAAGGGTACCTGGGGTGCTCGGAAGTATGCAAGTGGTGCCTTGGAGGTCAGGACATGTGGATGGGCAGCGCAAGTCAGGAAGAGTGTGTGTGTGGGCCGAAGAGGTTGGTCAGGGAAGGCACATGGGGCAGCAGAGGTCAAGTGAATGCATAGGGATTTCACACACATTTTATAAATTACCCCATTGGTTAAATCAATTGAAATATTGGTATAAAAAGTATTGTCTACGATGCAGGATTCAGCCCGGTTAAATGTCATGACAAGAATTGCATTTTTAGTAGTATATGGATTTAAGAATGCTAACACACACTCACACAATGTACATTTTGTTTGAATTGTATTTTATATTTTCCAATGAAGACCTTACAAAATCTTTGGCGTACTATAAAAAATGTCTTCATATATTTATCATCTAACAATTTTGTATAATTACATTATCTGAATTAATTATCAAAGTAGGTTATGAATTTATTGGTTTCAGTAAATAGTGAGATGGCATTATTTTATATTAAAATGTTTGTGGACTACACCCTTAGGGACTATACCCATATATTTCTGATGTATTTTTAGGCTTCATAAAATGGATTACAGTATTAATTAAAATGTTTTTAAGTTTCTAATCATATAGGAATACATCTAAATTACATTGAAGTAAATTTGCAAAACTGGTTAAACTCCTATAGAGGAAGAGGTGACAAGGAAGCTGAAACTGCATTTTTATTTCCCACTTCAGTTCATCATAATTGGATCAGCATACAAGAAATGGAAAAAGGATTAGATTAGAAAAGAACGGTACAGACAAATAGCTAGAACCTTATAGAACTCCTATCAAGGAAACAAAAGCTCAAACTAAGCTTAATATTAATAAGAAATCCTAATAATAAAAGGTCTGCTTTAGATATAACACTACAGAAAAAAATAATCAGAAACCAAAAAGGTGGAACTGCTCAACTTCCAGAAACAAATCCTGTTCCTTAAAAAAAAAAAGCAAGGAGCATAACGAAAGGGCAGGCCTTTGAAAGTGATAAAAACATGCCCAGGAAATACTTTCCTTTATTGTGTTTTACTTCAAGTTTAAATCACCAAGGCCTGATGAATTCCCCCCCTCAGGTACTGAAAGATTATCATCTGACAGGACCATCATGATGATCCTGGAGAGATGGGAAGAGCACTGTTCTTGTTTTTGAAAAGTGGGGGGGGGGGGATCTAGCGTTCAGCAAC
>JANHGC010008235.1:0-13107 GCA_027560395.1 Boaedon fuliginosus
GTCCATCTCTGTGAGTCGGATCACAAACTACTTGGGTCAGGTCCATGGTTGTCATGGAAGCCATGAACTCCTGAGCCGCTCCCGAGGATACGCCAAGGGACGGCAGGTTGAAGTCCCCAAGCACCATAAGCCTGGGGAACTCAACTACCAACCCCGCTACCCCTTCAAGCAGTTCAGGCAGGGCCGTTGCGATGCAGCTGGGAGGCAGGTACGTCAGCAACACGCCTACCTGAACCCCTAAGTCCAGCTTCACGAAGATGGACTCACACCCGCCTATTTCCAGAGCAGCGCCTTCCCGTGGACAAAGCCTCTGGCGCGGAATTATTGCCACTCCCCCACCCCTGCCCTTGGGTCGCGACTTGTGCATCACCTGAAACCCAGAGGGGCACATTTCCACAAGGGGAACACCCCCCTCCGGCCCCAACCAGGTCTCAGTGACGCACGCCAGGTTGGCCCTCTCATGCAGGATTAAATCCTGGATGAGAGGAGCCTTATTAACCACCGACCTGGCATTTATAAGCAACAGTCGGAGCCCAGGGCTCCTTAGCCACCAGTAGCCCTGCTACCCTTTTCTCCTCACATGGAGAGGGAGTGGGCTTCCCTCTAACTCACACACTTTGCCCTCCTGCACACACCATGAGCACTGGCCAAGGAGAGCAAGAACAGCAGCAGCAGCCTCAAGGAGGAGATAAGCGCAGCCGGGCACCCTCTCAGATAAAGCAGGGCTGGGCTAGGAAGCTCAAGGGCCGGGCTGGGCACTTGCCCTCTGCTACCTAGCACTCTGGACACCCTGCGCTGCCATCTGGGGGTCCTCCACGTGGTCTAAGAGGGACAGCAAGACTCCTCTGGAGGACAAGGGTTTGGCACTCTCCCTGGTCTTGCCTTCCTCCGCTGGAGACAATGGAACCCCTGGTCCCACCTGGGCCACTGCAGGTGCCTTCCACACGATTGTTTATCACCCTCCCTGGGTTCCGGAGGTTTTCCTCCAGCCTCCAGGAGGGCAAATATGACCTTCCCGGGCTCTGGAGGCCAGAAACAGGCCCATTTTTGGCTTTCCAGAACCTCTGTGAAGCCCATTTTCCACCCTTCCCAAGCCTCTGCACGGGCCTTGCACTTACCTGGGATCCAAAACAGGCCACATGGGCACTCCTGGAAAGGGCCGGGTGGGTAGGGCCAGCCTGAAGTGGGGCCAGCCAGAAGAGTACCCCATGACTGGGGAAGAGAGGTGGGGTATAAATTGAATAAATAACAATTTGCTGGTTCGCCAAACTGTCCTTAAAATTAATATCCAGTTTGTCCAAACCCGGGTGAACCGGTACCAGCCCACCCCTGCATTAATTCATCATGCCTCTTAGTGGAATCCTCATTACTTTGTGCCTTATGGTTGTTAAGAAGGTATATATTTTATCTTTTCCTCTATCCATTTTTTCATCCTGTACTTATTTAAGGTTCACAAATATAACGTTTTCTCTAAAAAGGCAGGTAAAAAGAAAAATATAAAAATGGAGAACCTCCACCAGTAGAGGGTGGTATATTAGCTGGTGATGGCAGTTTTTTGGTCAAAAAATAGGGATCTTTAACTAGTCTAAGTCTAGCTGTCTGATTTGTTCTTCTAATTAAAGACACATGTAGTTGCCAGCTTACAATTACAGTAGAACTGGAACCACAATTTCTATCACTAAGCAATGCAATCCTAAACCATCGCTTAACAACAGCAATTCCAGCACTCCTCATTGCCATTGTTAAGTGAATTCCACTGGTTATTAGCCAAGGACCCACCCCAAATTTTGGACTTGGTCTCTCCCAGACCTGAGTGTCAGTTTTTCCAAGATAAGGGAATCTCTCCCTTTCAACATCCTCAACTGCCTATTACCTTCATCCCTCACCCCCATCTCTGCTCTTTTGGCTTCTTTGCATCCTCTTTTGCAGAGTGGCAAACAGCCTCCAAACCACAATTCCAAGTCTGCTTGCCGCACTGAAGCGCGGGCTTCTTCATACACTGTGATCCTAGAGCAGAAAGAAGTCTCTGACATAGTATGAAGCCACAGCTGCACCTGAAAACCTTAACAAGGCCAACAGCATGGTGCAAATCCTGTGTTTGGAAAGTCCCAACAGTGCTGAGCAAAGCCTTGGAAAACCCCAGCCACTTCAGCAGTGAAACGCACAGCCGCAGTGCCCCAAGAAGCCCCAGCCATCCTGGAAACCTCAGCTGCCCCAGCCCAGTCCCAGCCACCCTCACCACCATCTACTCTCAAGATCCTTGATGCCCTGGGCTCCACCACCACATCTTCTTCTTGTTCCTGTCGCTGATGATTTATGCCCACCCTGATTCTTCATGAAGCACCTACTGGTCACATGAAGCCATATTCCCCAGGTCTTACAAGAAAACCACCATGCACAACTTTGGGAAGGAACCTTCACGTGACCAGCAGCTGCAAAAGTCAACTAGGGCATCAGGGACCAAAAGGGCATAGATGGAGGAAAATAAGTGAAATAATCACCCCTCTGCGGTTATAAGTGTAGATAGGTTGCCAAGTGACCAAATTTTTGATTACATGACTATGGGAACACTATAACAGTCAGAACTTCTGTAACTCCCTTTATTCCGTAACTCTGTATCTTCAAATAGGTGCCGAATGAATGGTTGTTCAGTCAAGGACTACTGTAGTATAGTCAGTGCTCTAGACTAATGGAAAAAGCTTATTCAAGAGCCTCAGGTTACACATTTGAAATGGTTATAACTATCTACTTTTCCATTTTTAGAGCATCTTAGTATGCAATTATGCTAAACCATCTATACAACTGTTTTTCACTGTTCCCTATTTTTTTATATTATAGTATAGGACCAGGGAAGCATAAGCCACATGGAGACATTTACGTTTGACTGGCTTTGGAAACTGAAATCACAATAAATAATAACATTGTCTGCACCCTTTTCTCTATCTGAAGGCTTATTAATGTGTTGTATTTATTTCCTTTGTCCTTAGTGTATACCAAAGCTCACATAACCAATTAAAAAACAATCATTTAACATATGAACCAAAATACCCAGCTGCAATAGTACTTAACTGCTTACAGAAAATAGAGTCAGACAGAATTAGAACAAAATAAGGGCAAATAGAACAAAGAATTGTTGTTTGTATAATATTGTTACTACTTTTTTTAAACTATATATTTAAAAGATAAATGCAAATTTCTTATCAGGAAAAGTAAGTAAACCATGTAGTTTTTTTCCTGCTTTAGCATGTGCGGACATATAAATATTTATTTTTACTCAATTCATATATAAATGTAAAGGTGATGCACTTGAATAAAAAGAAATGAAAAATTGGGAGCTCGAGTCCACCCTAAAGTTACTGAGGTTGATGAACACTGAACTAAACTAACAAGAGGATGCTAGGCTAAAAGAGGCTACATTATTAAATCTTCATTTTCTGTATGTCCACAACACTAACTGGAAATCTCATCAGTTTTAAGGTAAGTGAATTTGTGCCAAGTACTGTGAAACTCTTCACTAAATGAATAAAAGTGCAAAATATTATATACCTCATTATTTACCCAAGTGCATTCCATTCTGAACATAAGCTTGCTAAAACACATTCGCGATTCCATTCATAGGATATTATAATTTGTCTTTTGAATTTGTTCCATTTAAAAGTCATGATAAATGTTATCCTTCTCTTCAATACTATTAAATGGAAGAATAACTTTTGCTTTAGATTGTTATGTTGTGAATTCATTAGTGGAAAATCTTGGTGAATTTTCTTCAGAAAGCACAGAGATATAAGCAATACAAAAGAAAGATAAGAAAAAGAGGCCTTTTATTGCAGTTTTTGGGAAAATAAGTTATTTATGTAGGCTTTTGCTGTATAATGTTGTTAATTGGCATTTCAAGAATAAGAATGAAATGATGAATATATATTTCCTAAGCATTCTAATATTACTTAACAAAAACATTATTATTTAATCATGGTCAAAAATGTGGGTAGAATTAGACAAATGATTTCAAAAGTACTTTGAATGTAATAATAAAGCCATTTAGTCCTACTACACTAAAGAAGTAGTTTGACTTTAACAATACAGACAGTGGAGTTTGTTCTCCAATCTCTATCAACCACATTCCATTTCAACTGGTGACTAAAACAATTGTTATCTTGTCACTTCCAATTACAGAGGAAGGGCAATGCTTTCCAGTTTGAACGATTCTGCTGGCTTTGGAAATACATTTATCATCCAGTATCATCAAGTCTCTGACTGGACCCACAAGCAAAACAAATATTCTGTTATCTTCAGAACAGACTTTGAAAAATCAAGAGTGCATTTGTATCCTATCTTCTTATGTGATTCACTAAAATGGATCGTATTTTCAACACGCACACCGTATATTAGCATAAGTTTACAAATGATTTTTTCCTTCCGGTTTCTAAATTCACCTCAACCCAATCTGCATTTTTCTTATAATTCTATTCTGATTCAAATAACCAAGCTCTACAGGCCTTTATGATATGTGCCAGCAAATTCCAATTTATCTGGAGGCCAACCAGCCAAACCAAGTGCTCAGATCAAAGGTACTGTCTGGGCGTATCTTCCTGGATGCAATCAGTCAATTCACACATTAAAAAATTGTATTCTACTTGGTAATCTACAGATGACCCATGTATAATTTACTATCAGAGAGCATCAATTTGATGAAAACAAAGTAACGAGGCCTACAATACCCTAAAATAGACAATAAAGCTGAATAATTAACTTCATCTTACCACACACTTTTTTTAAGGCCCCATTCCAATTGCATTAAATTTACTGTGCTCCTGACATGACAACGTTTAACTTTACATAAAAGAAAGACCTTGCTTAATAACTGCTCTATTTAGCAACTATTCAAATTTTATGATGGCACTGAAAAAGTAACTTTATTGGTCACTGCATTTACAACCATTGCAGCATCCCTGAAGCCGTATAATCGATATTTGAGCACTGTGCCATGGAGGGTATTTGCAGTATCCCCATGGTTGTGTGATTGTCATTTGAACATTTCAGCTTCTAACAAGCAAAGTCAATGGAGAAACCAGTAGTAAATTCACAAGTTTTGATCACATGATGCCTCATTTAGCAACCTGAGATGACTCACAAAGACTGAATGGAAAGTGGTGTTGTAAGTCCATCACAGTCACATGATGTTTCACTTAGAGATCACATTGCTTAGCAACATATTTTCTGGTCCTAATTGTGATCACGATTTAAGGTCTATCTATTCTACAGGCAGAAACAAAAATAGTTTCACTTTCAATAAAAAATTGTTCCTCACAACAGACCACAGATTTCTCACTATCTTTCTATCAGGATTTATTTGATTTTTATCCCACTTTCATTACTTTGCAAGTAATTCAAAGCAGGAGACATGCACAATACTCCTTTCTCTTCTAATTTCCCTACTACAACAACAACCCTGTGAGCTGAGGTGGGCTAAGAGAGAGTTGCTAGCTCAAAGCACATCCATATATTTTAAAATTTTTCCATTCCTTTTTTCCATCTATTGAAACACTAGCTGATTACCCGGGCTTGCTCACCTTTTTTTAAAAAAAAAGAAGTATATTTGTGCCACAGCATTTGCGGGCCTTCTGAAGCCCCCGGCGCCCCCTCCCACATCTCCGTTCTCGCAAGGCGGAGTCTGGGGCAAGGCAAGGCTAGGCCAGGTCTGGGGCAAGGCCAGGCTGGCAAGCCCCCGGCGCCCCCTCCCACATCATTTTCTGAATCCCCAACGCCCCCTCCAACATATCGCAGGCGACCTTACTTGGCGGGATGGGCTTCTCTGTTTCAGCGCCATTTGAAAATAAGGCACCTCAATTTGAATATGGAGCCTCAGTTTGAAAACTGCACATGTTCAGTAGAGGGAGAGAAAACTGCACACACTCAGTAGAGGGTTGCTCCTTGTTTGTTAAGAGTGTCCTCTTTGCCTTCTTTTGGGGGGGTCAAAAAGGCCCCCTACCTTTTGGTGACCCCAACAGTGCTGATCTTACTACACTTAGCTATCTATCTGCCAAGTTTAAGCTAGATTGGTGCAGGACTGAAAGTTTGAATAGAGCATATACAAACACACATTCCCATCCTACTTCTCTTTTATAGATATAGATTCTATAAAGATACACAAATTCATCAACCTTTTCTTGTTTCCACAATCATTAATTGTTCTAATCAAACAAAACTATTTTGATGACATTCATTTTCAGACTCAAAGTTGTACCATACAAGGACTCTAATGTTCACTGCAACGCATTTGGGTTTTCAGCCAATGACACAGTATTATCTGCGTACATAATAAATATACCCCCACATTCTCAACTAATGTATCTTTAATGTCACTGAAAGCATTCCTTTTCAATGATGCAGAAATATATTAAACAATCAAGAGAACATCCTTATATTTCTCCCTGCTCAACACAGAATCATTTTTAAATCATTCTATTCTAATTCACGCTACTATTGTAAATCACCTTTCTCACATTTAGCATCAAATTTTCAACTGCATATTTGTGCAAAGACTTCCGCAATTTAAATGTATTAACTTTCGCACTTGTGTTTTCTCTAATTCCACAAATGTCCATTAAAAATTCCTCCATATGAATGTTTCTGTTACCTGATAATGGACAGAAATCTGGTCTGCAAACCCCATGCCTGACATGAAGCCATAATACAAATCCAAAAGTCTGTTGTTGTCAATCTTTGTGTCAGAATTCTGCTGAACACCTTACCAGGCAATCTTAAAATATTGGTTTTTTAGCCTCTCTTGCTAGCTTTTTCTTTACACCGGAAAACAATAATGGCAATCTTCCAAACATCAAGCACAAATGCATCTTATAATGTAACAATAAAAGTGACACAACCATTCATACTCATATTCATATCTGAAATTTTACCCCCATCTGCAGCCTTACCACTGTGCAATACTCCCCCAGTATTTATGACCTCTTTTCATCCATTTTCTTCTTGGATGCTAATATTTAGTGGTTTTCAATTACATTCTTCAATATAATATTTACCATCCCCATAAACATCTATAAATTACTTCTTCCAGTATCCCAAATTATGCCATCAATTTTATTTTTAATTCCATTTAATGCTGGATATATCTTATTTAGCATCTTGTTTATCCCTTCATTCATTTGTAAAATGATCGTTTATTTTTATTAAAATTATTCTGCATTTTCTCTGCCTTTTGTAATCTCAAGTATTTCTTATTCCCTTTGACTCTTTCCCTGAAACTTTTTCTCTCTATATACATTATACTTTTTCTCTCATATTTGTTTTTCACATTCTCAAATGTGCAATTTTTTCATCCATACTTTAATAATTTACCAAGCATATTTCCTACCTAGCACAATTCTGCAAACATTTTTCATGATGCTTCAAGTAATTTTCTGGTCCTCTTTCCTTTTAACCGTTTTCCATTTATTCTGATTGCCATTCTACTTTCACTTTTATTTTTTCTCCCTTGTTTTTTTATGTTCATTGTTTTCCAAGAAAAAAAAATCACTTTTAATCCTACCCCAAATAGTTTGTTCCTTATTCAGAATTGTTCCCCATCTCTGGATTCTTCATCAATTCCCTCAAACTTTTGTTATAAACAAGATATTTTTCTAAATAGATATTCATTAGACAGTCTCTTTCTATTCATTCACGTGTCACCAAATGGCCCAGTCACCTTTTCTATATACTTTTATCTTGTTTCCAAGATAATGTATACATTCTGATATATATTTTAGCCCTTTCATTTAGAATTTAACCTGCACCTTCACTTCACATGTGAAGTGTGTTATATGGAATAAAAAATAATGAAATAAAAACCTATAGAATAATCCTTTCCCAAAGATTGCTGTTCTAATTCATGTAAGTCAGGTCTTTGACTGGAATCCAGAAGGCACATACGTTTTGTGATCTTTCTAAGGGAGGCACTTCCAGTCAACTCTGGCTCATTTTGGAGAAGCTAAACAGGATGGGAAATCCTCAAATTATTCCATATATGGTTGCATCCATGCAATCATCAGAAATTGTGCTAAATTCAAGGGAGACTTTATCATTCCAAAGTAAAATAACATTTGGGCTCATGAAACTCAAAGATATATTCAGAACAGATAAAACAAACAATAGAAAAACATGAGACATTATTCTAAACTTCAAAGGCGTTCATTGAAACTTTTTCAAAAACCAATCAGTATTAACCATGGACCTTAGCCACACTAGTAGATCCTAAACAACTGCAGAACTTTCTCGCACCTCATTGATATGCATGAATAAAACTGATACAAATATAGCCTACTAACATATTGTCAATAAGAAAAAAAAATACCAGCAAAGTAATCTACCTAAACGATTGTTTTCTTCAGGTGGCTAGATTTTTCAAGTAAACCTGCCATCCACAATACTACATATATACCACTGATAAATGTGTTTCAAAATTAATTCATCTCACCCTACTTAGAGGAAATTTTATGTAATTCACTCCAGAGCTTATTAATTTTAAATAAAATTTTCTGATTATAAAAGCAGTGAATATGAATGGCTACAAACAATGGAACAATATTTTTAGTTCATTAAGCTTTAGGAGAATTTCCCTGATTATATAGTCCACGCTTCTTCCCTAAAAGTAAACTGGGTTAACATCAGAGGAACCTAATTCTAACTAAGTTTGAACACAAAGTAATTTGCATCTGAAATGTATTACTTCACTGTATTAAACATAGTAATTGTATTAAACTATAGAATTCTACTCAAGAAAATGTTTTACTATGAAATGAACATTAACACTATTATAAAACTAGCGTGTAGTAATTAGAATTCTAGTGTGTTATCACAATTTAAAAACAGAAATAGATGACAATAAGTTATGTATGCCTGTTTAATAAAATATTCAGTATCTCTGAAATTTTAAATAGGGAAAACATTATAATCTCAGATATTTGATTGACCTCAGACCATTTATGGCTAAATACAAGGCTTTCTGTTGTGAATAATCTCATTTATTGCAATTGGATTATTCAATACTTGTGCTAGATTTAGTAGAACTGCTCATATTAGTAAGTATGCATCGTACAAAGGATTAAAGTAAGAAAAAGCTAGCATATTAAACAATACAATGTAAAAATTGGTGTAGAAATTAAACTAGATGCAAAAGTGTTATTTTTGATATCTATACAGAAATAGACTCATATATATTATGTGTCTAATAAAAAGTTTGTGTTACAATGTAATACAAACTCTTGATGTATTACATTAGAAAATTTAAAAAATAGTAGTATCGGAAAGAAAAACCAACCCTGAACACCCAGAAGGGCGAATGTTAACAACCCAAAAAGTATCCACCCCAAAACATCGTAAATAACACAATCCCCAGGGCAACCCAGATCAACCTACTCCAGGATAAAGAGCTGTCTTTTGTAATCTATAGACCATTGTCCACAAAGGTCCAATGGGGGTTGGTACACAGATGTTTTTGATTTCCTAGTGTAAAGTTAGAAGAGACTGATTAGCCCAAAATCACCTAGCCAGCTTTGTGCCTAAGGAAGACTCTTCTTGCTCATAGTCCAGCACTGTAACTACTAATATACTGGGTCTCTGACTTAAACCATATACTGTATACGCATGCATACATACCAAGCAGGAAATAATTCTATGCAATGATTTTCTATGCAAAAAAAATTATGCACTGTAAGCAGTGGCACCAAAATGCAAAATGACATTTGTAGATTGCTGGTATTTACATGCATGCCCAGATTAGCATTAGCATAATTGCTTTGTCAATATTTAAAAAATGTTGTCTTTAGATCTGATCAGTGTTATGCTTAGAAACATCATTGTAAGAATGACACCTATCATTGGTCGACCTCAGAGAAAAAAAATGGAAAAAGCAATTATTTAGAAGATTGTATGTCTTTATGAGAAAGGACTGAAAAGATTCAAAAATTGAAAGAAATATTCATAGAAAAAATAGGTTTAAAGGCTGTCTGTTTGATGTTCTGTGAACTGGTGGGGAGTGTTTTGCAGTTACTAGCACATGATTTTTTATGGATACATTAGTACATTATATATGTGTTGTAATAATATAATATGATAGGATAGGATAGGATAGGATATATGATAGGATATGATATATGATAGGATATGATATAATATATACCAGTAATATCTCATATAAAAATACACTCAAAAACCTAACATGCTACTTTGTTAATTTTTATTGAGTTCTTCAGCTCTGAATATATATTTGAAAAAGATACAATTATGAGTTAAATATGGGATCTTGAATTAGAAAATTATGCATACCTTTTGAGAAATTTTGGACACCTCCATTTAAAGCAAAATTTCATGCAGGATCCTTTTGGAATTTTCATATATAAAACTTTTAATTAATTGAATTCTTTTGGGTTCAAAATATAATAGATTTACTATTTCTTTTATTATTAAAACTTCAGTATATTATTTCAGAGAATCTGTGCTTTGCTTTAATGCCTTTTCTTATGCTAAATTGGTGGTGATAGAAGTAGTCCATAAATTAAAGTTTATTAAAAATGATATAATAGATGCTGGGACCCTTGTATTATATCTTTACATTAGTAAATAAATGGTAAGAATGAATTTTTATTATTTGCTATGTTAATAGATAAGTGCTGGTTATTCCCACTAGCATTATTTACATTAACAAAATTTAATGACATCTTGATTTGCATCAGCAGCATTTGCAACCTCTTCTGATATGTATCAGAAGAAATAATTAAATCTTATGAAATAAAAAACCCACAGCTTTATAAGTATCTGTTATCAATAAATAAATTTGGTATGCAAATTTTAAAAAGTGACCAGAATAAGAAACTGAAGATATCTGTTTTCTATTGGGGAATTCCTTGAACCTCATGAGATTTTAGATTGCAGTTTATACAACAAATACATCAGCATTATTAGGCTCCATTTTGTTTGAACAGAAAATTAATTACATCATCATGCTGTTGGAAACGCATCAAAATAACACTTTAGTAAAACACATGTTTTTGCAATGTGGTTACGTTACTGTATTCCGGGAAGAATTAGTTATACGGATGAATGGGACTTTGAGACTAAGTTTAATATTTTCAGATATACACATTCCTTTTACTAACTATATGAAAACTGATAACTGGATGATGGAAGAATTCTCTGTGCTCTTATAATTGGCAATTGGAAAGACAAGTTTATGACCCTAATAATTGAATAGATTGAAGACCTGGTGTTATTTATATTTAATGAATGAATTGCCTATATATCTAGATTATACATGGATGATTACAGTGGAATATTGCTAGCTTTTACCAAAGCATGTAAAACAGTTTTTATTTAATAAACGAAAAATGTCTCTAGGAAGCAACATGCTTCAAAAATGAATGGAGTGGTCACAGAGGGCTGGTTGATTTAATGCACATCAGATTTTCAAGAGCTGCTTTCTTAGCTTTTGGTTAATAGTTGGGGGGATTTGGGTCTATTCCACAGCTTTCAGTAACCTTATTGTGTTTAGGTGGAAAACTCCTACTTTTGGCATTTGTGCCACTATAATTTGGCAGTGCAAGTGGAGACATCTACAGTATAAAGCTACAAACAAAAAGAGTAAAGGGCTTACATTTCACATCTCTGCTTCATGGTTGAAGTACTAGATAACATATAGCCTCTTAAATAAAGTAAAGTGAATTATAGGTGCTGCAATAGCAACCAGAAAAGTATAAGCAATTGGATCATGAAATGAAGTAATCTTAACTATAAATACTTCTTTATGTCCCAAAAAGAAGCCTTATCTCTGATTTTTTTCCCCTGGAATCAACCCATCTTTATCTATAAAAGAGAGATGGGGTGCTGATGTGTGTTTGTATATGCTCTATACAAACTTTCAGTTCTGCACCAATCTACCTCAAACTTGCCAGATAGGTAGAAAAGCGTAGTACGATCAGCACTGTCCGTGTCTCCAAAGGGTAGGGGACCCTTTTGTCCCCTTTTTGGGGGGGGCGCAAAGAGGACACTCTTCAGTAACAAGCAGCAACTCACTACTGAGCACATGCAGTTTTACCTCTCTCTACTGAGCGTCTGCAGTTTTCAAACTGCCTGAGGCACCATATTCAAACCTCTGAGGTGCTATATTATATATATATAAATTCCAGATTTGCCCCATCGGCAACAGGCCCAAGACACACGGAGCAGCACATCCCACCAAGCAAGGTTGACTACAATGTTGAAGTGGAGGCAAGGGCTTAAGAAGGCCTGCAAACGGCTGCAGCCCAGTGCTCCTGTCAAGCCCTGGCTGCCTTTCCTCAAAACTAGCCTGCCCTTGGCCCAGAGACTGCCTTGCCAGAGCAGAGATGTGGGAAGGGGCGCCGGGCCCCCCGAGCAAGGCTGGGTTATCAGCTAGTTCATAAATAAAAGCCAATACTTTATTATGTGTCTAGAAAAAAATGGGCATGTAAGAGTACAACTACCAGGACCTATATATCTACAGACCCCTTACATCCTGGACATAAATTGTTTCAACTTCTACCCTCAAAATGACGCTATAGGGCACTGAGCACCAGAACTAGACACAAGGATTTTTTCCCCCAGAATGCCATCACTCTGCTAAACAACTAATTTCCACAACACTGTCAAATTATTTACTAAGTCTGTATTACTATACTCTTCTCATCCTTCCTAGTATTTATTTATTTGATTTATTTGATTTAGTACCTATCTTTTCCTACTTATGACTATACCCCATTGCCTGTATCTTTACAATATATATTTTGTTTCCTAGTATGATCTGATTGTAAGCCGCCTCAAGTTCCCCCTGACCGGGGTGGTATATATTTGATAAAAATTAAATAAATAAATGATTGCTTATTAGTAACCTATGACTAAGTGTTGTATCATATGATTTTTATGATTCTTGATGAACGTATTTTATTTTTTATTCTTATGTATACCGAGAGCATATGCACCAAAGACAAATTCCTTGTGTGTCCAATCACACTTGGCCAATAAAGACTTCTATTCTATTCTATTCTATTCTATTCTATTCTATTCTATTCTATTCTATTCTATTCTATTCTATTCTATTCT
>JANHGC010008235.1:32625-45037 GCA_027560395.1 Boaedon fuliginosus
TTATATATATATACAGAGAGAGAGAGAGAGAGAGAGAGAGAGAGAGAGAGAGAGAGAGAGAGAGAGAGTATCCCTCCATTGTTAAAAAAAACTATTTTATTTAGTCAGGTTCTATTCATGATGATTATGTGAATACATCCATGTTTTTTTGTTGTTGTTGACAACAGTATGGAAGTTATGTTGTACTGTATTGTCACCTTGAATTATTTTTACTCCCCAGATTAACCTATAGCCTTGGGATTTCCTGGTAGTCTCTCAACTCTGAATACAAACAGGGTCTGCTTTAAGTTTTTTGAGAACAGCCAGTCAGGTGATGCTGCACCCAACAGATTTTATTCATTTATTTATTTTATTCGATTTATACTCCGACTCTCTTCCCCGATCCATTTATTTTATTTTATTTTTATTTATTTATTTAATTTATACCCTACCTCTCTTCCCCGGTCAAGGGGAACTCGAGGCGGCTTACAACACGGTTAAAAAAACAAAATGTGCAATGTATATTAAAAACAATTTACAACCAATAAAATCAGTAATACACTGACAAAACAAGCAATCATTCATTCATCCGGGGGGGCACCACTTTCCATTATATACAAGGAACCATAACTTGAAATGAAGTTTTTATAAAATATGTACCCAGTTTTTTTAAACCATCTGATCATTAAAAGTAAAGCCTATTAAATTTAATGTTTTTAATTCTTTTTTAAAAAGCAATCCGTGGTAAGGGTAATGGCCTTTGGCCCTTATTAAGCCAAATAGAGTTTGCAAAGTAATATGCAAATCTTCCAGTTTACAAAAACATAAAAAGTTGGTTTGAAATTCAAGACAAAATAAACACAAAATCATGGCTAATGTTTCAGAGATGACAGCAGTCTGTAGACTCTCAACTAAAATATTAAGAATCCAAGAATGATGGTCTGAGAGCAGCTTGTACAGTAATAGATCTTTGTTGAAGCTCAACTGGTGTAAATCCTTAATGTGAAAAACACCATTAGGGTCCCATTTAAAATGCATTATATAAATCCTATAATCTGAATAGTTAATTTATTAATATTTTGGAACATCTTTTTGCTAAGAGCACCAAACTATTGCATAAATAATTTGGAATTAAACCATGAAATTAGAACCATAGAATTTAAAGCTTATTGAAAAGGGAAGATTAGTGGCATGATTTACCACCAAGAGATACCTTGGATGAAGTACATTTTGTACTTGAAGAACAGCATAAGAAAAAACCTTTTCTTACATGTCTAAATAAATGGGTTCGGTGAGTATTTGTGACTTTTGGAAAAACCCTTAGGAATTTTTTAAAAATCAGATGAGATAGTGTAATAATAATAGAAAAAAATAACAACAATCAGGTTCTTCGATAGTCAAGTCCTAACTTCAAGGGTTTTAAAAGCTAAAATTGTTCCTGACAGCAATATTTAGGGGGCTGCTGCTATCAAACCTAATTTTCTAGGATATCAAGTATTTTATTGTACAAAACGAAAAATTAGACCAGAAAGCCCTACAAATGAAGAAGTAAATAACTTGTTTGATTTCTTTAGATTTCTGGTTGTAACATTTCTGGATGAAACATGTCAGTTCAAAGCCATGGAGGTACAGTGATTAAAATGCATGCTAATTCTGCCCACAGCCAGGAGTTCGATCCTGACAGACTCAGGGTTGAGTCCTTCAGCCTTTCATACTTCTGAGGTTGGTAAAATGAGATCCCAGGTTGGTGGGGGAAATTGCTGACACTGGAAACTGCTCAATGCTGTTAATCACAATGGAGTGGTATATAAATCTAAGTGCTATTGCTTATATATATAGTAGTTAGACTCAAGTTGCAGAAATCCTTTACTAGTATTCCAACCAGAAAATTTTTTTGTTGTACACTATATTAATGCAGGCTTTTGCCATTGGATTATTGAACACATTCAGGATACTTTTTGTATTGATGAAAATAAAAAAGATTTCTCAATGAAATTCTTTGATTTATTTTCTCCATCCTTTCTGGTAGTTCCTATTGTCAAATTAGGAGATATCTACATCTTCAAGTTCCATAACTTTTGGTTTACAAGTTGAAAGATACTTGCCCTTCATTATTGATTTCATAATTCCACCTTGATGCCTTCCCAAACAATAAAATAATGGCCCAGCCTTCAGAAACCACAGCTAATGGCTCGTTTCAAAAGCTCTGTCTGTAAATCAGCTTGTTTCCCATCTCTTGAGCCCCGGACATGGAGACTACAATTTCTAAAATTCCTTGCAAATACAACAATTTGAAAAGGCTACCCCAGGGCTGTCAAATTCTCAGCCCACGGGCTGGATGCATCACACACTGGTCACCCCCACGCCCGGTTTAGTGAAGGGGGGAAAAGTCACAATACGTCCTGTGACGACGCGGGTTTGACACCCCTGGGCTACACCATCTTGTTCAACAAAGGAGACAGCTGTTCTGGAACGAATAGTTGCCATTCTGCAACTAATAGTTGCTGTTATTCCAAGTTTGTTTATGGTGATTTTTTTTACATTGGGCATAATCCTGAGCTGTTTGTAACCTTGTTTCAGGATTGCACCGTTGAAATTTATTAGGAAAATTTATGGCATAACTACCATAATTTATTGCAGGAACTGGAGAAATACAGAATAAAATCAACATTAGACCTAGAATATTCAGTTTCATTTTTTTTTATTTTGTGGCACTTAGGAAATAACAGTAGATATTTACAACATCTTTTGATTCCACAAAATAATAGAATGTTTATTTAAAAAAATACATAAATTACTTTGTAGCACTTACATTGATTCAAGTTCTGACATATAATCTACTGATCAGATGGTGTTATAATATTCTTAGTATTTTATTCTTTAAAACGGTAGACAGCAATATCTTCCAGGGCTAGTAATAACTAGTAAATAGTTCCTCTTACCTGTACTCATATAATAAATGTTATATTTTAATTACTATACGTTAAAGTGTTATAGATCTCAGTAAGAGAAAAAAACAATTACTCATTTGCAAACAAAGATATCACCCAAGAATATAACTTAATTTCTTTTCATTTTCTTTGTGTTAGACAGATTCACTGTTGAATAAATAATAGAATATCAGGTTATATTTTCTGTGTTATTATCAAATGCTTTTATATTTTGATTGAAGTGTTGTAGAAGTATTTGACTGGTTCCTATAAGGAACTGCATATTGGATTAAAGGGACATTTGACTTGATCTAGCTGGACTCTTAAGTACAAAACACATAATAGTGGATGATTTGCAGTAGAAGTGAAGCCTAATTTAAATATTCAGGGAAAACTGCATTAAGAATAATATACATACATACATACATACATACATACATACATACATACATACATACATACATACATATGAATGATTTTTTTCCGCCAATAAAAAGTTTGAAAAATTAGTTAATGTCAGGCATGAAAGACAAGGTCTGGTTTATTGCTAAAGGCCTTTGCATAGGAATCTTCTCAACTTGCAGTCAGTACTTGGAGCTCTGTGGCACTTCAAAGTGAGATTGCAATTGTGGTCACACAGGGATACTAGGCTGCTCCATCTTGTCATTCCACTCCCAGCTTTATGCCATTTCAGCTTAAAGCACTGTTATGTTGCATCATCTTAAAAGTGAAAAGATGCCATAGTGAACAAATGTAAAATAGCTATGTAAATTCTATAGCATTATTGTTTATTAATTTATTTTTTCTTGATAAAGTTATATCAATTTAGTTTTCTGTGACTCCTCCCAGACAATGCGAGGTCTCCAAAGAGGCAGTATTTCATCTGGTTGCTTAAAACTCCTTGCAGTAAGATGCCTGTTTCAAACATTATGGCACACATTCAACCCCACCCTCTTTGTTATTCCTATTCATTATATACCACTCCCTATTACCTAAACTCCTTGGGTCCCATCTCCTGTTTTCCTCTAAAGCTGCCCCTTATTCCCTTCCATCCCCTATTAAACAGTCACAGACAGTAATGTCCCTCAAGCTATTTCCCTTCACTGAAACCTATCTTCTGATGTATTTACTGCTGCTGTTTTAGTTTTTCATTGCGCATTTGCCCATGTTGGGTGATCTGTGCCTTGTCAAAATTCTGCTCACCATGCATTTTGTCTTTATTTGGTGACACTGTTCACCTCTTCATCTCTGCATTTCCATTCTGGACCTTCTGGGCCTTAACCCACCATCACTACTTCTAACTTCTATTATCTCAAACTCTGCCTGTCTTGCCCAATAGTTTGCTTCCCTCGTATGTGCTACATCTAGCTTTTTTTCCCCTGTGCTGTTCCTCCTTATAGATAACAAGTAATCTATATGAATTTGGCCTGAGTCAACATTTCATAGCATCATAGAATTCGAAGGGATGTTGAAGGTCATCTAATCCACCCCCTGCCCAGTGCAGGAATCCTTGCATTATATCGTTCTGAACAAATGGCTGTTCAATCTTCACTTTTAGTGGTGTTGCTCCCACAAGTTCAGACAGCAGGATATTTCACTGCTCAATAGCTCCCATAGTCAGGAAATTCCTCCTAATTTTAATTTTCAATCTCTCTCTGTCCGTTTTCGACCATTTGGTTCTTACCTTAATCTTAGGTACTCTGGAGAATAAATCTATATACCTTCTTCCCCATGTCATCCCTCCATGTATTGGAAGACTGCTATCCTGTCTCCCTTTAGCCTTCTATTCTTCAGGTTTGTCAGCTTTTCGTAGGATTTAGCATCCAAGCTTCTTGCCATTCATGTTGCTCTCCTCTCCCAACTATTAACTGCTTTCTCAAAGTCCTTTTTGTAATGTGGCAGTGAGAACTGGGAACAGTTCTCACTGCCACATTAGGTGTGATCTGACCTGTGTGATATAATACAATACTGTTGCTTCCCTGGGCCTTATATCTCTATTGATACAGCCCTAAACTGCATTGGTTTTTTTCACAGTGCAGCATATTTCTAGTTCAAGTTTAATCTGTGGTCCACCAAGGCTCCCATAATGTTTTCACAAGCATTACTGCTAAGTCGTGTACCATTTAGGTTGTACCTATACGTCCGTTATTTCCTGCCTTAAGTGGAGAACCTCACATTTTTTACCATTGAATATCATGTTAGATAGAGCTCAGTGACTTGAATCTTGAACCAAGATTCTGGGATGTTACCAATCTCCCTAGCTTTGTGTAATCCACAGATTGTATGAGCATTCTTTCTATTCTCTTATTTAAATATTTAATTCTGAAGATTATTGAACCCAAAATAGAACCTTTCTGTGATATTCCACTGCTTACTTCCCTTGCTTGAGACATAGACCCATTAAGGACTATGTGTTGGTTACAGTTGTTCAGCCAACTGTGAATCCATCTGATACTGATATAATCCATCCCATATTATTTAAGTTTTATCAAGAAGGCTATCGCTTACTTTATCAAATGACTTACTGAAGTACACTACAGCCATAGTAATCCCTTGTCCACTTATCTAGTCTCTCTCTCTCTCTCTCTCTCTCTCCCTCCCTCCCTCTTTCTCTCTCTCTCTCTCTCTCCCTCTCACACACACACACACACACACACACACAAAGTAATAATTGTCCATTGACTTGGAACACCATCCAAAGTGAATTCTACATGTATGTCTGAGCAGAATGGGAAAAGCATAAATATAGATACAGAATGGGCTGAAATTTGCAGAAGCAGTAGATATTTACTTGTGGATAAAGATTAATTGGTTTTAGAAAAAAAAATACCGAGATTTTAGAATTAGCGTGCTCAAGATCAGTTTTGGTAATTTTTTGAAAAGAATTATAGCAGAAACTTTTTCTTCTTTGTGCATAAAATATATAAAATTTCAGAAAGATAGTTTGATAAGGGTTGTGCACAATTATTTTTTAAAATTGGGGAAAGTACTGAAAGAAAAATTTGGAGAGGAGGTATAGAGGTTCTATTTGGCTAAATTAAGGTTTTGTAACTGAAGAAAAAAATGTCTACAAAACAAAACATGGTTAAAATCACATCTCAGAAAGTTCAGATTTCTACATAATTACATGCTCGCTATTTAAGAAGTTAATGCAATATTCAGTAAATGAGGAATAAAGAATGGTAGATTATATTTGTAGATTTGTAAGAATGCTTTACAAATTCACAATTTACACATTACATTGTTGGTTACTGGGAGCTTTATCATAAATCCATATGTTCTTTACAGTATGCATCTGAAAATGCTTGTTAACACTGAATGTTTATGTTTTTTAATGACTTACTGAAAGAAAAGTATTTTTATATGAAATAGGAGTGAAAGATCTGTATCCGTGGCCTTGGGATTTCAGTAAAGATGTATCCATCTTCAGAGTTGATAAGAAATCTCATTAAGAATCCTATTAAGATCTACAGATTATTATATTCCTACTTTTACAGTCAATAAATAACTTAGTTTATGTCCATTATTTCCAATGATTTTTCCATAAATATTATTGTTCTGCGTAATCTTGGGATACAGATTCACTGTAAAGTATATTATTCATTCAAAAACCCTTAGAGTTATACTACATATCAGCAACATTTCCTCTTAAACTATTTGTGTTGATAAAACTGAGTAACAAGGCAATGTGTGTTGATGTTTCATCATTGTCTAATGTTTCTCAGCCAAACCTTTTACATTGTATGATTTCCTTTCTCTTGCCTCACATATCTGCATAATTAAGTACAGCTGTCCATAGTTTAACTGAGTTTCATTTTATCGTCTTTATCATCACTCTTCTATATTTTGCATGTCTGTTATATGAAATGGCTAAATTTTTTACATGCACCTAATCTAGTTAAATTTAGAACAGTATAAAATCCTCAAGAACTGCATGATTCCTTGTATTGGAGTTCAAAATCCATAATACCCGATTAGGTCATGGGTGTTAAGGATTACATCTGGCAAGGATCACATTCGGAAAGAATGCCTGGAAATTACATTGGCTGTAGAAATTTATTTCTACAACTGAGAGCATTCATATATATGCCTGGCAATAATACGCCAATAAGTTAGTGTTTTGAAGCAGCAGCAGTTATTAAGGCCGAAGGCTAGAAACTCAAAGATCATGTTCTAGTTTGTAGAACTAGTTGACACAAAGCCAGCTCAGTAACTGTGGACAAGTCATTTTTGTTCAGCCCTAGGAAGAAAGTTGTGGCAAACCACTTAGGAAAATGTTGCCAAAAAACCTCTAGGGGTGTAGTGGCGAACCTATGGCATGCTTGCTGGAAGTGGAACACAGAGCCATTCCTCCCGGCACGCAAGCTGTCGCCCTACGCACATGGCTCCCATGATTTTTTGTTTGAAAAAAGGCCTCCCACCTGCCCCGGCTCTATACTGGCTTTTCTTCCTTCTTCCGAAGCACAAGTGATTGGTGCAGCAGGGCCGATCAGCTGTTTTTTGGGAAGAAGGAAGATTGCGCGCGGAGGGAGAAGCATGTGCGCATGCGCAGAGGTCATTTGCACATGTGCAGGGATCTCACACACACACACATGCTCATTGGAATCATGCACGTGTGCAAGGAGGGTGGGCACCACGCATATGCATGCACATGCGCGCTTTTGGCATGCAGACCCGAAAAGGTTCGCCACCACTGCTCTAGGGACATTTCCAGGTAGTCATCAGGAGTCAAAAGTGACTCAAGGGGCAAAAAAGGTTAATATTAATTACTATAAGTTAGTGTACACAAAAGAATCTATTGTATATTTGTACCAAGAAAGAATATAGGTGATACTAGGGAGAGAGATCTTTTTGATTGTAGTATTTACCACTGAGGACTTCAACTCCACTTGTGTACTTCAACACCCAAAATTCCCCAGCTAGAATTCTGGGAATTAAAGTCCACAAGTCTTGAAGTTGTCAAGATTGGACACTCCTGCATTAAACTATAAGGCCAATATTAAATTAAATATTAAATATTGCAAAGATGCAATCATTTCTGGGGTGGTGGTTGGGAACAGTCAGTATAAAATAATATAGTTTTCATGAACCAAGAATATTCTTATTTGATAAAAGCAATACTTCTATATAATTTAGGTTTGTCTTTAATGAAATTATATCTTATGATACATGATGTTAACAGAGTAGGTAGCTGAATATCAGTTAAAGTCAAATCATAAAGTTGATGTATATTCAGAAAAGTAGGCATTTTTGTATCCAAGTCCGGCCAGGCCGTATTGGATCAGGAAGAAGAAGAAAAAAATGTTTTAATTTTTAGATGTCTTGAAAGAAGTTTATGATGGTGTATCTTGCACAGACTTTTGATTTAAGTCATTTAGGAGGAAAGGGTGTGGAATTGTGAAAAAATTATTAATATGTTAATATTTTATTAATAATTTGTTATGAAATTAGTTTCTGTATAGTGGTCATTGCTGAATTTATTTTATTACACATTTTTAAAAATGAAGTATAATTCCTATTATGCATTAACTTGTTTATTGAGTATCCTATCACATTTTATGCTTATTATGATTTATCACACAGTGAACCATATGTTTAGATTGGATTAGGCATTTTACCTCCTTATTGAGGCTCTCCCAAAGACTTGGGATAGACAGATGTTTGATGGTGTTAAAGGTACCATTGCAGATAGTTCCAAATAAAGATGCCGTTTGTAATAATTGATGGTGATTTTGTTAATGTTGATGGTGTTCAATTGGTGCTTCAGATGTTTTGGGATTGCATCCAAGACACCTTAGGTATTACTATTGGTACTATATTTGCTTTCTTTTGCTACAGTTGTTCTACTTCTATTTGCGTGTCTTTTGCATTTTGTGATTTTCTTTAGTAATTTCTCTTCTGTTGTCTCCAGGTACTGCCATGTTCACTATCCAGACTTTATCTTAAGTCTGAGGTGTTACGTGACAGGTGCTTGTCTGATTTAATTTTAAACTCGCTTCACGTTCTATTACTTCATCTATTTTGTGATCCCACCAGTCCTTGCTTGCAGGCAAATGGCATTTCTTGCAAATCTTCAAGTGCACCATTATTACTACTTTGTTACAGTGTTGTTTGTAATCAGTTTGTGTGATCTTCTTGCAGCAGCTAACCAGCTGGTCCACTGTTTCTTCACCTTCTTTGCAGAGTTGCCATTTGTCGTCTGTTGCTGTCTTTTCAATTCTGGCTTTGTATGTATTTGTTCTTATGGCTTGGTCTTGTGCAGCCAGCATTAGCCCCGCTGCTTCTTCTGGTTTTTTTTTTCCTGCTGTTAACCATTGCCAAAATTTTGTTTTGGATTTTTTTATGTACTTTGCCATATCTCGTTTCTATTCCTCATTTGGTCTTACATGGGCAAGTTCAGTCTCTCTGGTATTCACAAATAATCTTCAATGTTCTTCAGTTATTCTTCCAATGCCCTTTTTTCTTCATCAGCTGCCTGGGGTACTTGGAACATTCCACAGCCACCTGTGCTCCTTGGTGAATAGAGTCTATCATTGTTGCTGCGTGGATGAAGGGCATGATTTATTGCCATTATTTTTCTAGTCTTCCTATCCAGGACTTTTAGTTCTCCTTGAGTCCAGTTCACTATTCCAGCTGTATATCTAATAGCAACAGCAGACTATATACCGCTTCACAGTGCTTTACAGCCCCCTCTAAATGGTTTACAGAGCCAGCATATTGCCCACAACAATCTTGGTCCTCATTTTGCTGGTTTCAGAAGGATGGAAGGCTGAGTCAACCTTGAGCCTGGTGAGATTCGAACTGCCAAATTGCAGCCAGCTGGCAGCCAGCAGAAGTAGCTTGCAGTACTGCATTCTAACCACTGCACCACCACGGTTCTTACCCAGGTATTCATTCCTTGGTGGTATTTCCACCACTAAGTTTGGATTTTAAGATCATCTTCCATCTCAGGATCAACCTTCTTCTTGACTTCAGTGTGCTTGATCTTGTCAGCTTGAAGGATGCCTTAGTATTTGAGGTGATCATCTTCATCCAAACTCCTGATATTATTTCAATTGAGCATCTTGATTCCTTCAGTTTTCACCCCCCACCCCCATTCTGTTGATGCTAAGGATAGCATATTTGCCCAATTCTAAACCCATTGCAGTATTTTGGCTGTATATACTAATGGTGTTGATGGTTCTATTTCGGATGGTATTTTTCCTTTCAACTTCAGATTGTCCATGTAAAAGAGAGGGAATAGCCTGGAAAGCCTTTTAAAAATTAGTATTAGCATTATTCTACTGTTTATTATATTTAGATTGTTATGTTTTGGCATGTGACTTTATTTTTCTTCCTTCGTGCTGATTTGCAGTTTTACCCTGTAAACAGTGAAGTAGTTTACAGTTACAGTTTGAAGATTTTGCTGTAAAATAAATTATTATCCTATCAGCTAGGAATCCATAAAAAAGAAACAGCAAGTGCTATCCAGAAATTTAAATTGGTGACAGGGTTTTGAAGATTTTTCATCTACGGAATAGGAAGCAGAGATCATTGTTTTCACAGCAGCACAGCGGGTGGTGTCAGATGACAAACTGTAACATACTGTAGTTGCTTGATTTAAAATTGTGGGATTGGTCTAAGTGCTCAAACAGGAAAGATTCCACTTTGATCCAAGCTTGAAAAAGCTTTACTTGGCAGGACATACAAAAGAAAGTGCAACAGAAAACAGAAAGCTGAGGCTTACTAACTCCTGGAAACCATGATTAGTTACTAAACATGCCTACTGGAGTGTGCCTCCTTTTTGACCCTTTAGTGAAGAATAGCTTTCTAATAGTATTAATTTGTTTGGTAATATTTAATGACAGTCAGCTTTTGAAATCTGCTAAATCAGAACCTGGTGCAAAGATATTCTATTTATGTGGCTGATAAAAGTTGATATGGACAGTATATAAATCAAATCAGAACACTGTAATCAGGGATGGGTTTCTCCCGGTTCGCTGGTTACCCGCTTCATGGACGTGCTTCCAGATCGGCTGCCAAAAGCGCGCTGCGCTGGATCGCATTCAAAAACTTTGTGGATAGCCGCTGCACAGCTGTTGGATCAGAGTATTTGCAGAACACCACGAAGTTTCTGAATGCAATCCCGTGCAGCGCTCTTTTGGCAGCCGATCTGGAAGCGCGTCCACAAAGCGGGTAACCAGCGAACTGGGAGAAACCTATCCCTGGCTGTAATTCATGACTTTACTGCATATGGTTTCCATATCCACCTGTGTTCTATGTAGCTAATAGATTTGAGGGAAGAAATCACAAAGTGCTGTTGAATTTATCTGTGAAATTGTAGGAAATGTTCCCTATAATATCTAGCCATTGTATGTTAGAAAAGAAAATTTTATTTATTTATTTATGTATTTATTTTATTTTATTTATTTTATTTTATTTTATTTTATCTTATTTTATTTTATTTTATTTTTATTAGATTTATACCCCGCCTCATTTCTACAGTCAAAAAAATGTATTAGTGAGGATCTGTGTCACTGGAAATGTGGAATAAAAGGCTTCGTAATATATAAATTAATAAAATTCATTGCACACATGGTTAACAGAGATGGATAATTTAGTAACACATATACACTCATACATTTGCTCGCAATCCTAGAGAGAAAGCAAACTGCTTTCAAAATTATTGCCAAGAAAAATGCATGGATCTATTCAGGTCGTTATCAGGAATCACAATTGACTTGAAGCACCATAACACATATATATAAGTTAAACAAATTTAGGAGCACTGCATGTTCTTGTTTTACATTTTTCTGTATTCTAAACACTGTTTCTTCAAATTCAGATTTATTTTAGTTTCTTATTCATTTAGAACAAGGGTGTCAAACTCAAGACCCGCGGGTCAGATCCACCCCACGGAGTGCTTAGATCAGGTCTGCAGGACCACCCTGGAAACAAAGGATCAGTCTACAATGCCTCTGCCGGCGAAAACAGAGCCTGAGAGGGCTGATTACGGACCCCCAAGCTCCATTTTCGGTCATTACAGCCTCCTGCAACCTTCTGCCAGTGAAAATGGAGTTTGGGAGGTACGCATGTGTCCTCCCGAGCTCCATTCTCCTTGGCAGAGCTCGGTCCACCACAGGCACCCCCGACACGAGTAACGTCAAGCTGGCTACACCCACCCTGCCCATGCCCACCTGGCCGCCCAAGGTCAAACACAACCCTTATCAGCTTTCAGTGAAATCGAGTTTGACACCCTGATTCAGAAGAGTCTTCAGAAGAATGTTTAGACTTGCTGGTGTATCACTTAACTATATAATACCATGTTGGTGAACCTATGGCACACATGGTGGAAGTGGCACTCAGAGCTATCCTTCCGGGCACATGTGCTGCCTTCAAGTGGGTCCGCCCACACGCCCAAGCTCTATGGTGGTCTGTATTGGCTTGGTTGGAAGCACAGCTGATCCTCGGATCAGCCCTTCAGTGCACATGCGCAAGCGCAACCCCACCCCATGCTCCCCGCC
>JANHGC010008239.1:14436-25463 GCA_027560395.1 Boaedon fuliginosus
ACTGTTCGCCGCCTCGAGTTCCCCTATCGGGTGAAGAGAGGCGGGGTATAAATTTAATAAATGAAATGAAATGAATGCATGAAATGAAAACTACAATGTCAAGCTTGGGATACAATTGTCCGCTTGGAATGTTCTTTCAGAAAGTTGTAAATTATATATGATCCAATAGAGGAGTCACAAATGAGAACGAGGGACTCAGAACACTTTGCCAATTCATTTTTAAATCTAGGTTCATAAATGACATAACGTGACAGTCTATGATGACCACTATCTACTTCCGATTCTAGAATAAGAAGTTAGACATGAGAATTACATTATTAAAAGTTTCCACAGCAAAACATAAGCATGGTTACATATTATTTTCAGTCTTTGTTAGTAAAGAACAAGACAGTTTAGCACAGTCCATCAGTAATATAACCACAAAAATATATTTTCAGGGTTTTGGGTTAAGCAGTCACAATGCATAAGTACGATTCATATTTTTGTACTGGTAGCCTGTCAGACAATAGTGTTTAGCAAAGTATATATTTTTTCCATTTGAAAGGCAACCTGAAAATTTATCAGCACGCATATGCACCTAGAGCAGACATTAAACCTGAACTAATCAACACAACTTTTGTATCTAAATATAGAGTAGAACTTCAAAAACATTTCTGAATGTTAATTCACACAATCTGCTGCCCTGTCTTTGGGAACGACACAAATGATTGCTGTAAGCTTAAGGCTCTTGTAAATAGCTATAATTTCACTTTCACTTTCCTCCTTACCTTATCTGTTCCAAAAGAAATAGAATACCTGTATTTTAAGAAAAACCAGTCACAGCATTTAGAATAACAGTTTTTGTCTCAAGCCTGATATAATTTAGTTTTCTGAATTATAGTCAAAATGGTTAGTACTTAGACTATATTGTATTTCTCAACTTTATACAATTCATGGAGATTATGCCATTTTTTAAAGCTGTTTCTTTAGGATTTTTTGTAATTGCACTGCATAAAACCCAGTATTATTTTCACAGGTTTTCAGAATTGGCCAAACTGCTTGTGCAGAAAGCAAGAGGGAAGGAGGATGGCTATTACTGGATCAAGGACAGTAAAGAGCCTGCTTCTTATGATGACATTTCTGTATTTGTAATTCCATTGTGTAACAAGAATGAATACTAAACAATCTGCTGCTGCTAAAAGAGGCACAACTGCTCTTCAGGTGGTAATGGAACTGTTCAGCAAACATACAGTTGTTGAAAAATGCAAATTCAGACTTTGAAAACAGAATAACAGAATTGGAGGAGACCTTGGAGACCTTCTAGTCCAACCCCCCAGCTCAAGCAGGAAATGCAGACAAATGGTTGTCCAATCTCTTCTTAAAAACCTCCAGTGTTGTAGCACCCACAAGTTCTGGGGACAAGTCATTCCACTGATAGTTCAGTCAGGAAATTTCTCCTTACTTCTAGGTTGGTTTTCTCCTTGATTAGTTTCCATCCATTGGTTCTTGTCCTGCCTTCAGATGCTTGGAGAATAGGTTACCTCCCTCTTCTCTGTGGCAGCCCCTTAAATATTGGTATCATGTCCCCCCACCCTTGTCTTTCTTTTCATTAAACTAGACATACCCAATTCCTGCAACTGTTCTTCATATGTTGTTGCATCTATTCCAAGTGTGGTCTTACCAAGGCATTATAAAATGCTACTAGCAGTCCATGTGGCCTTCATTCTGTCCTTCTGTTAACGTAGCATAAGATTGCATTGGCTTTTTTGGTAGTTGCAACACACTGTTGGCTCATACTGTATTTAAGTGACTCCAAGATCCCTCTTGCAGTTACTACTACTGAACCAGGTACTATCTATTCCCATGTTGGTGAACCTATGGCACGTATGCCGGAAGTGGCACGCAGAGTAACCCTTCCGGGCATGCGCGCCGTTGTTGAAGTGGGCCTGCCCACCCACCCGAACTCCATGGCGGTCTCTCATACCTTTGCTGGAAGCACAGTTGATCTGTGTTCTGGCTCTGGAGACATGCGCATGCGCACGGAGGGGTGGGGAGGTGGTGCATGTATGTACACGTGACTCCCCCTGCATGCGCACGCATCTCCAGAGCTGAAACAAGGGCGGGAGAGCGTGGGGTGGTGGTTGCACATGTGTACATATGCATGGGGGGTGCAGGGGCATGTGGCCAACTATGCATGCGTGTGCACACGAACTTCCGGCACACAGGGCAGCAAAAGGTTCGCCACCACTGACCTATTCTATACATGGGCATTTGGTTTTTCTTGCCTAAGCATAGAACCTACTTTTCTAACAGTGAATCTCATTATGTTAGATAGGACCCAGTGTTCAAGTATGTCAAGATCCTTCTGTATCTTGAGCCCATCTTCTGGAGTGTTTTCTATTCCTGCTAGTTTGGTGTCACCTGCAAATTTGATGAGTACCCCTTCTATCCCATCATCTGAATCATTGAAGATATTGAAGAGTACTGGGCCTAAAACAGAGTCTTGGGGTACCCCACTGCATACTTCCCTTCATGTAGATGTAGTTACATTAAGGGCTACATATTGGGTGTTGGTCAGCCAGTTAAAAATCTATCTGGTGGTGATGTTTTCTAACTCAGAGGTCATTGACTTTGTTTTCATACTAATTTCGTGTTTTCCTTGGTTTTACAAGTTGCTATAGTATATTATAAATGCTAATTTAGTATTTAAGAAAATAAGTTTTAGCTTTCTTTCTTTGTTATCTAAATATGGAAGAATTAGCATGTGCTTAGTAATACCATATCATGCTTTTATTAAGATGAAGAATTTAACAGGAACTTAACATCTATTTTGTAAGAGACAATGTTTGTATTGCGGCCTAAAATTTTATGCAATATCCAGTTTCCTCAACAATACAAAATATATTAAAAATAGTAGTAAAAACATATTGCTATTCAAACCCATTAAAGATCTTTCTTAAAGTTGCTTACAAATTTGAGCTACAGGAAGCACCCTATTAAAATGTTTTTACTACTATACCTTCATTGTATGACTTCAAGCTGAATCTGTCAAGACAACAGGATGATTTGGGCTTTTGAGAAATATTTTATTGTAGCTCAGGTTACCTTTGTATTTTATGTGCGTGACTGTATTTATATATAAAACTTACCTCCATATTAAATTGTAATAATATAAGCATGGGTTTAATATCAAACATAAAGAATATATATTTAATATCTTAAAATAACTTCATTTTAAATAAATACGTGCTAGCGGAATTTGTCTCATTTGTCTGGAATAGCAAGGTCATTTCATATTTATTTTTTATTTATAAGATTGAGGTGCAGTTTTAAAATATTACACAGTACTGGTACATTTTAATATAGCCAGTATTTGATATAAGCTATTTCCATGATTGTCCTATGTAAATAGTGACATTCCACGATTCATTATAAAATGTTTCATTACTTTACCTCATTACAGAAATGATTTTATAAGATACTTTTTCAAATAAAGGTAAATACCAGATACTATCTTTTCATCTCTCCATTGAAATATTTTCCAGGTACTCCCATTGTTTAGCTAACCAATTCAGCTGTTATAGGCAAAAATGTAATGCTTTTTACCCTGTGGTTTCTTAGTGGCCATCAAATATGCATAGCAATTGAATCTTTTGTTTAGTTATTTATTTCTTTAAACACATTCTTCCAAAATTCCAATACTTTATTGCATTCCCACCAAAGATGAAAGAGTGTTCCCTTTGACTGTCAGTTCCACCAGCATCACAGAATGTTGATAAGTTATATAGGAGCTTGATGCCACTGATGTAGATATTTAAGATATAATTCCTTTATTAATACTGATAAAAATCATTGATGCTGCCATAGAAATTGGCAAATATCTTTAATTTTAATATTTATTTCTAAATAACTAAAAACCCAATTGTTCCTCTTTCTCTTAAGTTCTGGGTTTCTTTTAGTTCTGTGGTAGATTTGCCATAATATATTTCGAGTTCGTTGTTTGTAGTCCATCTTTATTATTTTTACAAATAACTGAAGGCAGCGAACATATAATCTTCCTCCCATTTTCCCCACGACAGCAACCCTGAGATGAGTTCAGCTGAGAGCGAGTGACTGGATCCAGTTCACCCAGCTATGGCAACGGGGACAGGGGGGGACGGGGATTTGAATTCACGGTTTCATGCTTTCTAGCCTGGTGCCTTAACTAGACTAAACTGGCTCTCAATAGTTAGAACCAAAATGTGTAGAACAAATTCTGAAATAAATTCATCCTCCAAATTCAGCATATGTGAGTAGTTATTGTTGAAATTCTTAATTCGATCTATTGGGGAGAAGAGAGATACTTATTCTAGAATTGAGCATTTTATATTTCAGACCATTGCTTGGTGAAATTCAAGGCATGGTTCATGCCAACTGGGTTCATTATATTTTTAAGACATGTCCCATTTTGTGTGGCATGTTTTTTCTGGTATTATATGTTGATTTTATAACAGAATAAAGCTTATTTCTGCCAATTAGAATTTTGTCAACATTTATTTTTTGAGAGGGCTTGAAATCCGTTTTGAAAGTACCGTAACTTTGCTGCCATACAACATACAATTTATGTTTACATAAATCTTGTCTTATCTTTTAAAAGTCCAAACAGGGCTATAATCATTACGGAATAGCTTCAATTATTTGACATGCTAATTCCTACCGTTTCCCTGAAAATACGACCTCCCCTGAAAATAAAACCTAGCTTGATTTTTACATGTGCGTCCAATATACATGTGCCCCTAACTAATAGGTTAATCAGTGGATGACATCCCCTGAAAATAAGACCAGGTGCCTTTTTCGGTGGCAAAAGAAATATAAGACAGGGTCTTATTTTCAGGGAAACAGTAATTATCTAATATTTGAAGAGGAAGATCTAAGGTATAGGAGATATTTTTGTTTATGAAGTGTATAAATGCCAACTATTGTGGACTTTTTGAAATTAACTGCTAAACTGAAGACTGACACAATGTTCTTTTGGATTGGAAATTATAGTCATGTTATTGACAAATACATTCAATTATTTTTACCTATGTTAATTCCCTTAATTTGGTCATTTGGATAAAGTCAATTTTGATAACTTGATGCTTTTTGCTATGCGAAATTCATGATGGACTAAATATCCTTGAAGGACTGGGATGGCATTGCGGCAGAGATTGGCAGCCAGATAAATCCCAGTCAGCAGGCTTTCTGGATAAAGGAGAGATTGTGAGATGGCCCATTTGCACTCTGCATTGCTATGCTTCATGAACAGATTGCAGAAAGTAAGGTTGTAGTTGGGGCATGAGTAAGTGGCTGCGCATGGGGATTTCAATCAAGCTCAGCAATGATGCAATAATTTCTTAAACACTCTTGGATGTAATTAATTTAAAGTTAGTAGATTTTTGGAGCAGCAGGATAAGAATTTGACTTGCTGAATCAATGGATCTGGATCACAAAAGGGAAAAATATTAAATTATTTTAAAAAACTTGGTAAAAAGCTAACATACAACTAATGTAAGAACATTTAAGATAAGCTATTTGATTATTTTGTGAAAATACTTTTGAACAAATAGGAAAGGGCACTGGAAGATAAAATAGGGAAAAAAAGAGATAAGCTTTCCTTTTACCTTCTCCCTTGCAATGGAGACACTTTAACTTTTGGATTACAATGGCAACCACCAGAAAAGTGGCAAAACAGCAGAGGGAGGAGAGGATCACTAGAGCAATCTGCAGAGAGAATTACACTAACTTCAGGAAATATTTGAGGAATTAGGCAGCATATTAGCTAAATCCCTTAATACTAAATTGACTTTTTTTTTTAAAAAAAGTATTTTGTTGAAAAACATTTCAGACAGAAGGAAATACATAAGCTAGTTAAAATGTGACACTGCATTTTCAATGTCTAAATGGGTTACAATATGAAAACTGGCTGGGTGCAATTACATATTTATCTTACTATCTTGAGCTGCTTCGGATTTTATTTATGCTTTTAAAATAGTAATAAAATAGCCAACCAATGTATTTTGACATAAGGATGTGCTTAGAGATGAAATTAAAAAGGAATATAAAAAGAACAATTTATATAGGAGAGCAATCCTGTCTTAAACCTAATACTGTAATTTATTCTTGCCTGGAAATATTTATAAAAAATACAGATGTAAAAATGCAGTATGTTATTAAAATGCATAATGTAAGAAATCAGAATACATTGCAAATGATAAAATTTCCTAAGTAAAAAAAACGATCCCACAATCAATTCCCAGTAAAAAAAATAATTTTTACTCAATTCAACGAAAACCAGTTCTAGGTCAAGGGCAGTGTATTCAAAAGTGTATTCATTTCTTAAAAATATGTTTCTTATTGATTTACATTACTGAAGAACTGCTAAAATTATGAACAGGTCTAAAGTTGATAAAATGATATCTAGTAAAAACTGGCCATAAAAAAAGAACATACTATAATTTAGTGTATTGTGCAATTAATTGTCGCAAAGGGCATTGCGAACAACAATCCTGCCATCTGTCCCAAAATTGTTGCTCATTGGCTTGCAAAACCTTTCACCAAAAACAAGCCAAGAGGTAGAACATTGATGTATCTACAGTAATTCCCTAAGATGGAGTTACCTGTATTATTAGATGCTAGCTGGCTCAGGAAAAAAAAATCTTTATTGTGGGATCTAAACTGTTGAGCATAAACACAAAACCCAGTTTAAATACGAATCCAACAGTCATCTTAATGTCAGCTAGATTACCCCTCCCCTTCTTTTATTTACTAAAACAAACTTCCCTGATTATATTGCTCAGGCTGACTCTTGCCTCTCAACTCCATGGAGGGTTTGATACCATATGCAAACATCTCCATAGAATATGAACACTTCTAAGCAAAGTCAAGTGTACTAAAGAAGGGTGCCAATATTATCCAAATGTTCTGATGGATGAAAAGACAGCAGCATCTTAATATTAAGAAAATTAGAGCATGAAGCACTGAAATTATGCTTCTATGAAATGTAGGTTTTTAAATGTATGGACAGTTAGCAGGTGCTGAAGATTATGGTAGCTGATACACCACCAGTAACATTTATAGGAAATGCAGCATCAATATTATAAAATCTTAGGAAGATAAAAGAAAACAAATTTAAATTGTCTGCTGCCTTGGAAATAATTCTTTAGACAAAGTTAAAAAGGCCCCCCTTTTTAAAAACGGGCTTGGATGAAATTGTATAATTACCAGCAGAAATAAAAACAAAGTCACCTGATAATTATACAATTTCATCCAACCCACTAATGAAAAAGCCTAATTCCCATGTACAGAACATCCCAGTGCAGAACATCCCAGTGATCTCCTGTGTAGGCAAGAGGGAGGAGTTGTACTACTTGCATGGTGAAGAGTGGAATGTAAGTTGGTACTTGGAAGGATAGAAACTTGGAATGCTTTGAAAAAGACAAGTACGCTAACACTCATTCCAGAATACTGTGTTGGTCCAATATTACTATTTTTTTAATACCTGCTGGTAAAAAAACAGTAGTGACCCTTTCACGCTCTCCTCCCCTTCCCTGTATTTATAAAAATCTGCAAAGACACACTGAAGGAAGAGATACAGGAAGTGCATTTCCATCCAGTCCAGCTGAGACTTCTGTATTGCTTGGCATTCTACCCAAACACTCCAATTATCTGTTCACTTCAGAAGCTGTCCATGGCAGAGGATTGGTATGGTTTCTTAAAAGATTCAAAACCTGTTGGAGCACTTAAGGCTAAACATCTTAAACAATGTCTCCGTAGCAATTGGTATTGATCTCTCTCTCTCTCTCTCTCTGTATACATGAATGTGTGTATGTATGTATGGCACAAAGGTATCTTTATATAGCACAGGAATACACAGCATGGATACTGCTGATGTTTCAAATGGGACAGAATATGTTAGAAAGTATACTTTTAACCAAGTCCAAAATCCCAAGAGTTTACAAGTCAGCTATAAAGACAAAGGACTGGCAAAATTCTTTCCAAGTGTACTCCAAAGCAAAGCTGCAAGTTGATTTCAGCTGTAATAGTTCTGCTTCAATTTGATGTTGGAATTTGATGTTGATGTTCAGGTTTTCAGAACAGGAACTGTATAGCCACGTGAAGAAATCCTTTGTAGAAGATGCATTAAAGAGCTTTACAAAAGGAGATACATGCAGAATGTGCTGGATGGGAATATTCATCTCCAATTGACACAATTCCAATACTTTCACTGTTGTCTTTATAAATACTGCATTGTTTTCAATACAGTATGGAAACTGTCCACTAGAAATGATGAATTCAGACTAGTCATCTATAGTTGGCAACCAAAAGGCCTGAATAAAGAACAGAGGATAATGTTAATGTTCAAGAAGGTTTGTCTTAAAACAATGCCAAAAACTAACATACAGCATCAGCAGGCAATCCTGGCTATGTTGTGATGGCCACCTATGTCCTTTATTTAACAGCTATCCAAATGATTATGTAGCGGCTGTGCAGAGACAATATGTTGCTACTCCATCACTAATAGGGAAGTATCATCAGAGAGGTAACCCAAGTTGCCAGCACTTCCTGCAGGCAAGGCTATAGGAGTACAGCGTAGGGCAACCAGCATTCATGGCACTTTAGAAATTCAGTTTCTAAACTGTGATGCAGTTTTTACTTTGTCAGAACCTTCACACATTCCCAGGTAGCACTGACTGTCTTTAACACTCTGACTTTTCTGATACTACAATGTGATTGATTTAATGAGATACGAGATTAAAACAATGCACCTACACATTTTTCAGCCACTACTAGTTCAGTAACGCAGGGGAATAGGTTGGTGAACAGCTTAGCTTCATCTGTCACAAGGTGACATAATTAACATAATTTAAATTGAGAGAAAAGGCCATTTTAATTCACTTATCTTTTGTTGTGTCAGTAGAATTCTCTAAGCAGAAGTCCCTAAGAGTATTCGTAAATGTTTATTTGTAAGTAGCTTTTTGGCAGAGGAAAAACAGGCTAGAAGAACAATATGTATATACTGTATAGAACACTCTTAACACCACTACCGGCATTCTAAATGTAAGTGATCCATTAACACAACCCAAATAATATTTTAAAATGAATTATTTTGGTTTTTATTAAATAGGAGTTTTGGGAGATCAACCACAAAATCAAATTCAGTATGCCAATTTGGTATAATACAGAAACCAGATTGCAGATAAACCAGATAAAAATGCATGGTGTTTATTTACATCAATTTGAGTGCCAAACATTGTCTATTTCACCTATTCCAATCCACATTACTTGACTGTCATAGGCCAATGGGATTCTTAAAATGATACCCTTTCCATATACCAGGGCTTTTAAATAATACTAAAGGAAGGCTCTGCCTATTATAGTCATTATCTGAAGTAGGTTTTACCACACTTTTTAAATATTTATTATTCAGAGAGTCATCCAAGTATATAGAAATAATTGTCTACTGTTTAACTTGTGTATGACTTGGGGTGTGTATGTGTTTTCCGTACAGTATTAACACATTTGTGACTGAGATAAACTGAGCTATCGCAGGGAAGTCGAATTGCAGCCCGTGGGCCGGCTGTGTCATGTGCTGGCCCCCCACGCCCCGGTTTAGTGAAGGGAGAAAAAGTGCTGCTACATCATGTGATGCCACTTTGATGAAGTGAGTTTGACACCCCTGAGCTATATAGTATTACTTCTTTTTTAAATATCGGAGAAACAGCATTTTGGTAACATACGTAAAACAAAGTAGCAGAATGATATCCCATGAGCACCACTCTGCCCCTTCTCCAGATCCACACCATATTCTAGTTGCTGTAATGACTTCAATCAGCCCATTTGCCTAACAGGATTTTTCAGAAAATAAAAATTACTACAGCCTAGTGGCTTTGTTAGAAAATGTCCCTGTCTGCCTAGAAAAAAGATTAGGGATATTAAGTGGAATATGGGCAGTGTATCTGGGCTGCCAAAAATGGTTGCTGATTAGACAGTTTTCTCATGGTTGTCCATATCGTTATAACCCATGGAATTGTAAGGTTGTACATGACATTACAGGTCATCTATTCCAACCCTTGGGCAGCGCAGGTCTGCTAGAGGTTCTCTGACAAACTTTGTACAGAAAACTTTGAGCAAAGGAGAACTCACCATATCATGTGTTCATCTGTTCCACTGGCTAAAATGTTGCGTAATCAGTAAGTCCTTCCTGTCATTTAGCTGGCTTGCTTGCTTGTTTGTTTGTTTGTTTGTTTATTTACTTACTTATTTATTTGATTTATACCCTGCCTCTCTTCCCTGGTCAAGGGAAACTCGAGGCGGCTTACAACAGTTAAAAACAATTGTAACAACATATAAACAATAAAATCAATAAATTAAAATCACACACCAAGCAAACATCCATTCATCCAGGGGGCATCAATTCCATGGCTGGTGACAGAGCCAGTTCTTAACGGCTCTAAGGAAGGCCAGCAGACTAGGAATGATTCGGATCTCCGCGGGTAGCTGGTTCTAAAGGGCCAGTGCCGCCACAGAGAAGGCCTTTGACCAGGGACCTGCCAGCCAACATTGTTTAGCTGACGGGACCCGTAACAGGCTGACTCTGTGGTATCTAACTGGGCACTGGGAGGCATGTGGTGGTAGAAAGGAGTCTCAAAGGTACCCCGCTCCTAAGCCATGAAGGGCTTTGAAAGTTGTCACTAGCACCTTAAATTGCACCCGGAAAACTACTGGGAGCCAATGCAGCTCGTGGAGGACAGGTGTTATATGAGTGCACCGAGGCACACCCCTAATCACTCGCGCAGCTGCATTCTGGACCAATTGAAGTTTCCAAGTGCTCTTCAAGGCCAGCCCCATGTAGAGTGCATCACAGTAATCTAGTCGAGAGGTGATAAGAGCATGTGTGACTTTAAGAAGAGCCTCCTGGTCCAGGAAAGGGGCACAACTGGTACAACAGGTGAACCTGTGTATAAGCTCCCTTGGCCACAGCCGCCAAATGATGGTCCAATTGCAGCTGTGGATCCAAGAGAACTCCC